>BSBK01003409.1:1017500-1072500 GCA_027943335.1 Chamaecyparis obtusa
CAGGTAATTTTGGTAAAGGCAAAGCACGTTTAGACACCGAACAAGTCAAAACCGAGCACTGAGCATAGAGTTATACCGAGCTACAACATCAATCAGACCGAAAAGATAAGACAGTTACCAAGCATTGCAGACCGACACATGAAAAATCTTTAGATAAATTGAACCTAGACATTGAACAGAAAATGGTTTACAAATCTCGAGGAGATTGTATGACGGAACATTGGAGATGTAAACATGATGATTATGCATGATTACAAGGTGAGATCTATGAATGAGAAATAAGTATGAAATATGCATTGGAGGAGTAACTAATGCTAGCACCGCTTGAAGAGATGATTCTAGAACATCTAGCACCACTTCTAAAATTGTATATAAATGGATCAAAATGTGAAGATCAAGTATGCATGCATGGAAAGGAGATTTGCATGTGTGAAGCGGAGATTGCAGATAGAAGGTGATGAATAGAGAAGCCATAGAGTACAGAGCAATAAAGAGCAGAGAGTAATTGTGATTCAGAATTGAATCTACCGAATACTGAATTGTTATTGTGAGAGGTACAAAGTATGAGGTAATAAGTTAGTGAGCATAAAGAGTCTGATATGCATATGATTGATGCAAGTTTAACAGATAATTTTGTGTTACTGATTAAAGAGTCTCTTAGCCGAACAGATCCTAACAAATCTTATATTGTAAATCATTTAACTAGGTACAATTCTTAGATTAGAATTGTAAAATCTTTTAGCAAGGTAGACTTAACAGGTCTTAAGACTCTTAACTACTGCAGTTTTTATTGTGAGTGAGAATTGTGAGTGTCTTAAGACTTAACAGGTCTTAAGACTCTTAAGACCTGTTAAGTCTTAAGACTCTTAAGACCTATTAAGTCTTAAGACACTCACAATAAAAACTGCAGTAGTGAAGTTTTGTGAGTGTCATCCTCACTGTAGTTTTTATCTTCTAACAAGGATTTTTGCGATACCAAAATAAATGTGTTGAGTTATGTTTTATATTTTATATGATGCATGCAAAAGTTATGGAATTAGTAAATGATTAAAGAAGAAATTTTAAATAGTTTAAAATAGTTTTACAGTATTGATTCCCCTCTCCCCTCTCAGTACTCACCTTTCTATACCTAATCCAACAAGAACACCACCAAACCAAAGATGCTTCCAAATATATTGTTAATTTATCTCATGGTTAAACATTGAAAGTATCACCTTCTTAATGCAACAAATATTTGAGAGTAATGATTGCACACCTCCTAGCTCACCTCCCTAAAGATTAATTTATTCATTTTTAAAAATGAATCATTCGTACACCATTTATTAGAGCGATGTATTTTAGATTAAATGCGCAAATCAATGTAAACACTTTATTCTACTCAGTCAACTATACATAATTTGCATATGCTACTTTACACATTATATATTCCTACACTAGTCTTTTAGACTGGAGAATTATTGTACTACACCGATTTCTATTAATTTGTGTTAATACAAATTAACAACTTGTAGCATTAAACATACAAATAATCAACCACTGAATGTTGGTATTAAAAATATGAATAAACAACTTGCAACATTAAAACACAAATAATCGACAAGTGTAACAATTGTTGAGGTGGTCCTGGCCTGAGGCATTGGATGAAATCAGCAGCAACCAAGCATAAAACCTTATAGAAATTTTTTTCGCAAAACCTAGTGTTGGTGTTTGAAAACACTTATGCCAACTAGGGCTGCCAATATGCCTATGATGGATATTAAGGATTGGTTAGTTCCAAATGTGGGCAATCTATAGGCAACTGGACCAACTATAGGGATGGATATTCCCTTTTCTGCTTCTGGCTCTGTGAAACCAAGGCGGGTACACCTGATCCAATAGTTGTAATTCTAACTGATAACTTCAACTCTGCCCCTTATTTCTTTATTGGATCTTTTAACAGATAAAAATAGTGAGAGAATACTAAACAACAACCTATTGTTCATTGATCCTCCATCACTAGGTAGGACAATACATAAAAGTAAATGAAAGTAAAGTACTGGTAATGATTAAGGTTTTCTTTGCAGAATGTAAACAATCATGCAACACATGTATCAGTACAGGGGATACTGGCTCATGATCAGTGCCTCATCCATTGGGCATCACACCTGAAACAGACATGAAATACAAGAACAACTACTAGATTCATCTGAGAAACCAAGCCGTAAACACAATCAAACATATTTTACACTGCTTACAGACATCCTTCCTGATTGAACCAAAAGAATCTGTGCTTCACTCAGAGGCTTTTAACCTGATCCTGGATCAAGGCTAAGAAGCAAAACACATACACCAGTAACCTAATGCAATGAGTCAGAAAACTCAGAATTCATCAAGAACAACTGAAGGAGAGATCCAAGAATGAGTAACTGTATTAAGTATATGGGTTCAAATCCCTGTATTACAAATTGATTCAGTGATACTATAGACACAGTGCAACAAATATAGAAGTTTTCTTCTTAATACTGATACAGAAAGCAAAAAATGGTTACAACCCGGACTGGAGATACACACTTGCCTTTCAACCTCCTGTGTCAAGAAAATTCAACCAGCCCCTTGAAAAAGATTACAAAACTCCCTTTATAGAAACAGGGATACACAAAATATCAATTAGGGCACTTTTTAGGGCAACAATACCAACCCTAAAACTCATCAAAATATCCTAGACAAATCTGATTTCAAATTACATTCCAGAACATACTTTACAAAATATCTGCAACTCTAACCAAAATGGACCCGGATGACACAGTCCATTACTGCTCTCACCAACCTTCTCAAAACTGAAAATAAATGCCACCATTGCATTCCTCGTTCCGAGCCGATTTCGGAAACATATAATATGTCTATGTTTGGTCAAAAATAAGACCTAGAAATCATTTTTCCGTGAGCAGCCTCTATTATTTAAATTTTTGATTTTTCACTATAGTCAAACTTTATAAATTCAAAAATCAACTTTATGCAGACATTTGAATTTGAAAACGGGCCCACATGCCACTTGGCACAATCTAATTTGTCCGCTAGAACACCTCATCGCCATGTCACAAATGCCACATGTCACTTCGTGATTGGCTCATTCCATTGACTAGGCATCTACCTAGCAGCTGACTGGATGACATGTGTCAACATCTCGTTAATCCGCTATGTTAACTAGTGAGCAACTTCGCTTTACGCTTTAGTGACAACCACTTGATCGACATGCATCCCAAGGCGACCGACCAACTGCTCAATACCCTGCCTCGTCATCAGGTGACAGGTGTCACCATCTCGCTATTTTGCCATGTTAATTCACGTGCAACTTTGTCTTCACGGAATAGCGAGCACCGTTGGATGGGCACAGATTTCAAGGCATCAATGAGCTTGCACATTCACACATTTCATCAAAACTTATTACCTACGATGTGGGGTCCACCATTTTCGTCAGCATTTGTCTTTGGGTTGCGCGCGTGTGAGGCTTCTCACAAAGCCTCCCTCCTTCCAGCACTTTACATTGTTGTTTGAGTGTTTTTTAATATAAACACTAAAAACCTTCAACCCCCAGCGCATGTGGGACATCAAAACACAAACACAAACCTCTGAAATCTTCATTCATTCTGCGAAAAACTCTTCGATCCTTTGTTGGGCGTCCTTCCATGGTTGCTGGGCGTTTTCTTTTATTGCTGGGCGTGATTAACTTAGTGCTGGACATTTTTTGCTTGCTGGGTCATTTTTACATGCTGGGCCTGTGTATTTGGATGCTGGGCATGTTTTTTGATTGCTGGGCATTGATTTAAATGTGTTGGGACTGTCTTTTATTCATGATGTCTGGTCTTTGATCACATGCTTGTGTGTATACCTCTTTTCATTGGTGCAAAGCATTTGGAAACATATGTAGCCTTAAATCTGGTGTATTTACATTACTTCTCATTTAATCCGGTATGCCCAGCTCTTGATATCTTGCGCAGCACCACACAATGCACAATGCATACTCTTGGACAATGCCAGCATATAAAGAGCTCTCTTCTTCTACATGCTTTGCTCATAAGAAATGGAGAAAGTATTTGTGTGTGAGACAAATACATTCCTCAACAATCTTGCAGCTTTTAACAAATTTGGTGTATGCTCTGTCTGCAAACACACTTGCAGTCCCAGAACTTGCATATGCACAACATGAAGGGTATTTCACATTGTTTAAAAGAAACTTTGAAGTTCATTATGAAAATGTGAAGCATGCAGCCCAAATAAAAGTATGTATGCACAAGAGAACCTGGGAAAACTTTACTTAGCACTTTGCAACCTTCATTGCTTGCAACCAGTAGTGCATAAATAGACATCATGCTTTCAATTCCAACTGGAAGAAAATAGAGTAATTTCACTGTGCAAAAAACGGGAAGCCTGGAGCCTTGAAACCTTCAAAAAATTTATGATAATTTAAATAATCAACTAGGTCGTCTTCAGATTCCAAGTAACCCACCAAATTTTAGTACTTCCTTTGTAAAATGGCCTATTTTGGCTTGTTCGGCAAACGTAAAATAATCATTGTAAACTGCCTCAGAAGGAGATGAATGAAAAATATCAAATGGCGAGCTGCAGACGAGCCCCTGGAACTGGAAGAAACTTCATATACAAGGATCAGAAAAAACCAACTGCCAACTAGAGACGATCGCCCATTCAAAAGCTACGAATTTAGGAAAAAGGCAACTTTGCAAAGTTTTCTATCCATACTTTTATCATTATAAAACCCCTTTTTATCTGACCTGGCAATCTCGTCAAATGGAAACTTCACAATCTGAAAATCATAATGAATGATCACTCTGCCATGTAGAAGACAAGGCCGCGATTAGATTTATCAAACGATCACTTGGTTGCCCAGGAATAATCCTCAAAGTTGCGCCCTCAAACAATTTCAGTTAAATTCTTAGAAATTGGATTTGGAATCGATTGAGAAAAGTCATCAATCGGATTCGTCATAAGCTAAAACTTATCATGGACAATGACCCTCATGTATGCATTATGAATCAACCCTCAATTATGGTTGACCTCGATCCGGGCATGAATGACAAGATCACAAACTAAGCCACTCACCAACTGAACTATGCACTACTGAAAAACTTAACATTTTGCAATCTGAACGGCTCCGGACAACATGTCAAACGGACAGATGGGAGGTTGGAAATCAGCATAGACCTTCTTTCTTATGCTGACAACAAGATGCAATGACCAGAATCTCTTGATCAATCACATGTAACTTTATGTACTCATCCGAACAAGGCCTCTGACTGAAAAGTATAACTGATCACCATCAAAATGTTAGAAATTGCACACGGAATCAGATCAGCAAACTAGGCTAATGGATTCGTCATGACCTATAAACTGGAACATTAGGAGTATTTGACCATTAGAACACAAGGTAAAAGGAATTTTATCAATTGGATCATAGGGTCAAAATTTATAACTAGTCAAACAGGGTCACTCACTAAAATCAGGTAGATTAGAGAAGTAGAACTAATCTGGAAAGCCAACTTCGGGGGAATCAAAAACCTATCAAACGGACTCGGAAAGACTTGAGCTTCGGAACATAAGCTTTCTGATACACATTGTAAACATCCCTAAAGTGGTGAGCCATGAAACATAACAGGACACAAAATATTCAAATACAAATAGGACCTATTACAGTGATCTGACACTTAGGCCAAAATGCAGATTTAGGTGAACACCTCGAAATGAGTACCCCCTAAACATGTCAAATTCTTCATTTAGGAGCTGGAACCCACTGCATATGTCAAACAAAAGGTGTTGAACCTGTTCGCTAAGCGGTATCTCATGAAATTCATCAGGCTTATTTCTTCATGCTCTTGAACTCAAGTCTTTTTAAACTGCTCTTTGAAAGTTACAAACTTTTCCATTGGAGAACTCTCTGAACATGGACTCAAAATTATATGAATTTTTCATAGTACTAACACCTAGATCCAAAATTAAAATTTGTTAGTTTTTCACAAAATCTGATTAAGAGCTGAGTTGGTGCACTGTGCAATATACCATTACTATTAAAAAATGGACAACAATGTTTCAGCTTTCCAACCATTCAAAGAAATTGATGAGAAATGATTTGAAAGAGAACCCAAATGAAATCTGCAAAGTCCAGATTGTTTTAAATTTCTCAAGGACGCGATAGCCCAACTTGAACCCAATCCAAATGGGAGAATCCTTTCCCTAAACATGGAAATCCTTTATTTGGGAATATAACTATAGGAATCTCCCCACCTGAGAATGTTTCATAATTCCCAATTTTCTAAGAATTGTACATTGAAAAGGGCATTTAGTACAGGATTCTTCACATAATGATAAAATACATGTGATTGGACTTTTTAGGTACAAACTCCTATAATTTTGATATTCCTATGTAAAGATTCAACTTTTATAAAACATTAATTACAAAAAAAAATTCATTATAAGTGTGAGATAATTTATGTCGAATCTTCTAGAAAAGGAGACAATACTGAAAGAAAACACCATACCCACTTTACACCCACCGTATTTACAAACTATGCATATAGTAAAAGAGGAAGCCATCGAATTGCAATGTTGATCTCAATATTTAATTCCCCCATTTTTTAATATGCGGGCGATTCCCCTATGCCCTATTCCTTTCCCTAAGCAAAATGGGATCTAGAATTCATTCAACATTGAGTGCCCCCATATCTAGATAAGTTTATAGTCTACCTTATGTGTCTTTCAAAAAAAACATCATGCCCTAATTTTTTCCCTGGGATTGTTAAAACAATATACTACAA
Source organism: Chamaecyparis obtusa (assembly GCA_027943335.1). Classification (NCBI taxonomy): domain Eukaryota; kingdom Viridiplantae; phylum Streptophyta; class Pinopsida; order Cupressales; family Cupressaceae; genus Chamaecyparis; species Chamaecyparis obtusa. The sequence goes on from BSBK01003409.1 coordinate 1,024,307, forward strand.
TCTATGGCCTTTATTGTGCTTGCATACAATTGACAACATTTAGGCTCAACAGTGTAACTAAAAGATCGACATGTAAAAGTATTGTTCATACAAAATAAGATTTATAAACTGGCAGGAAGGCTCTCTTAATAGTGCTTTGATAAGCAGCCCATCTAGATGACCATAGTCCAAAATTCCAAATTGAGTGAACGATGTAAATGCATCTCCACAAATTGTTTGTTTGGAACACAATATTTTTCAAATATCTTCGTGTCAAGTCCGAAAAAATGGTGTCAGGGGTCAACTCATTTATGTGACAAATTATTCGTACACTGAATAGTTATTAATTCATTAATGGCACAATAACCCTTCCATCCCTTATTCCAATTTCAATAAGTAATGACAGCGACTTCCTCGGCCTCTTCGATAATCAACATTCGACAACTTCTTTTCTCAACATAGCCTCCTTTTGGCCAGCATCAGAAAAATTTTCCATATCAGACATTTTCGATGGGATTTTTCAATGGGTGATGCCCACAATAAAAAAGCCTATCGACTTAATAAAATAAACACCACATTCTAATTATTGTAAATAATTTTTATCACTAGTTAACACTAAAACTATGAGATGATTACAATAGTACTAGCCTAACACAAATACTAAAAAAGGCGTATAGTTCAAAAGCATCAAAGTGATCATTTTGACTTAATTTAAAGTGACGAGTAAGAATATTTTACTTTAGTTTAGCAAGGAAATATGTAGAAATTATTTTTTTTATTAAATAAAACCATATATAATGATATTAATCACAGAGTTTGTTAGGATTAGTTGTCATTTACTTTATATTTTTTAATGTAAATTAGATTTTTTTATTTGAGCATGTTATAAAATGTATGTTTTTCTCCAAATTCTATATTTGATGGTCATATGATAATATTTAGATATTTTAACTAAAGTCCTTGTCGATGAAGGAGCTTAGCATGGCTTAAGGTTCTAATCCATTTTAATTGTTCTAGTGTCAAATAAGATTGAGATGGCTAATAGTAATTTGCTTATTTTCATCACCAATACAAAGAGGCAAACAATCCAACCACCAAGAACACAAAACATAGAGGCAACAAAAGGGTGTGTGGACTTAATATTGACCAAATTAACAAGTTAATAAGTTCCAACTAGGTTAAAAACATCAACTAAACAGAAGTAGGAATTATTGACCAATCCTACCCCACAAGCCCACCAAATAACACCTACTCACTCCTAATGGTAACAACAATGATGATATATCAATAGGACAAGTGAGAGTTATCAACCCTAAGTCGTAACTCACAATTAGTAGTGGGAATCATGATGATTTTTGTACCTTATCAAGTTCAAGATAGCACACAAATTATATTGAAAAGGTTTATGTATTTCCAAAGGTTTGAAGATTATTAGATACCAAATATTGCCATCAAATTGCATCTAGATATGTAAGAAAAGAACCTTGTTTCTTTCCACCGTTAACATTATACTAAACCATAGCCTTAAATATTTCCTCCATGTGGATGATATTCCTATTTTTACTCATAACAATTCCATTTCACAACACTTCAAAACCAACCCCCAACCCTTACTCAAAGCCCCATACCCCTCATTGTATCATTTATGTTAATCGCTCATTATTATTGAGCCCTAATTCAATTTATATTAAACTCATTTATATCAAATTAGATGTTGCATCCTACAAATTCAAACACCCTATTGATCGTTTATTACTTACAACTATCATTAATGACAAGAATGAATCCTCCATCAATATCACTTGCATGTGAATTGAATCTGAGAAAAATTTATACATTTAATGCTCATTGTCATGTGTGCTTCATGGATTTTCACCTTTGCAATAACCTCAATATGATTTTTTTTAACAATTATAAAATGATTAGAACGTTTTCATAAAAATTCCATAAAACAATATGATTGGATCCTAGTTCACTCAAATCTAACTCTCAAACAATCTACAACTATAACATATGTTGTATCATAAGAATTTGGGAACAAGGAAGATTGCTTCTCAACCAAAACAACTAATGATAGACATAATTGTAAAAAGTTGCCTACACTTTATAAAAAAATTAAACTAGCTAAGCTAATTCTAAAAAAAATATGAAAAAGGTGAATATTTGACTAAAAACATTTCCAATTTATTTGTAGTCTTGAAAATTAATAATATCATGCTCTAGCCAACCTATGATTGGATTCCAAGTCACACAAATTTAACTCTTAACAATCTTCAACTATAATATACATTCTATAATTCTTTGGGGTCATGAGAATTTGAGAATTGGCCAAGGAAGTTAATAGCCAATGTTTAGGGTTGGGTAGATAAGGATGCTTCTCAACCCTAACAACATATGATAGACATAATTGTAAAGAGTTGCCTACATTTTAAAAGAAAACTTATCTAAAATTTAAACTAGATAATCTAATTCTCAAAAAAAATATGAAAAAAGTAATATTGGCTAAACATTTCCAATTTATCCATAGTCTAGAATACTAATAATAATGATCATGCTCTAGCAACTTATGATTGGATCCCAATTTGCTCAAAACTAACTCCCAAACAATCTTCTTCAACTATAACATATGTTCTGAAATTCATTGGATCATGAGAATTTGGGAATCGGCTAAGGAAGTTGATGGCTCTCCTCTTGTCTTGGGTTGGGTAGATGAGGATGCTTTTCAACCCTAACAACTAATTGTAGGCATAAAGTGTTCAATGCAGTATAGGCTTCAAGTTTTGCAATGCTACAATATTTTACTGTTAAAATGTCTCTTCTTCATGATGAAATTAGAGATGTTAAAAACTAGGCTAAAACATTTTTTTAATTGCAAATGTTAACAACAGTGGTATGGAATGCTTTTGGTTATTTCAAACAATGGATATATATATATATATATATATATAGAGAGAGAGAGAGAGAGAGAGAGAGAGAGAGAGAGAGAGAGAGAGAGTACATTCTTTGAAATAACCAAAAGCATTCCAACCCACTAGGTTATTATAGGATACTTTCAAAGATTGTTATCTTTTAAACCACATCATTATAGCCATAAGCCTAGTGCCTTTGTGGAAGATAAGAAATGACAACAATAATTGTAACTATCACAAGAACTAAGAAAAACAAATTTCCAATCTACTAAAATGTTTAACACTACAGTTTTCCCTCTTTTCGATACAAACAATTCTTTGTTTTGGAAGCAATCCATGCCCCACTGCAACATAAATATGATAGTTTAACATTGCATATTTTGATTAAGGAAAAATCAGATTTTAAAGTTTAACATTGCATGTTATATTTACAAGGATTACTTTTAAATGTTTTAGAAAAAAACAAAAAATTAATCCTTCAAAAATCTCTCATAGAATGTATATCATTACACTAAGGGCCCGTTTGGACCATGGCATACGGAATGCCGGATATGGTCAATTCTGGAATATGTTGCAAATCCGGAATACCATATTCTCAAAATGATATCTGGAATATGTGTTCGACCCATTTGGACCACCTGGAAGATGACTGAGAAGATCTATTTTCCGCGTTTGGCTGCGCATTTTGGAATTGGAATATTGACTGGATGAGAATTTATTTTATTAATTTATTTGTAACAATTTGTGATTTTTTCAAATGTTATGATGTTTTTCATATTTTTTGGTATTTTTGAATATTTATTTTATTTTTGCAATAAAATATTATTATAATATTTTATTTATTTTTGAATACTTATTTTTTTTGTATGCGATTTTGAATATTTATAATATTTTGAAATAAAATTATGTTTATAAGTTTATAAACATTGTAACATTTTGTATAACTTTTTTATAAAATTTATAGACCCAAAAAAAATTTATTATAATATTTTATTTTATTTTTGAATACTTATTTTATTTTATTTTATTTGTATGCGATTTTGAATATTTACAATATTTTGAAATAAAATTATGTTTATGAGTTTATAAAAATTCTAACATTTTGTATAACTTTTTTATAAAATTTATAGACCCAAAATAAAATATAAAATTTATAAAATTTGTATACCCAAAATACACAAATAAAATATAAAATTTGTAAAATTTGTAAACCCAAAATACACAAATTTATAAACAAGTCATTTATTTTATTATTTATTTTTTACAAAATGTTGCCAACCCAGCTCAATAGGAGCACCGGTAGGAAAGAGCCGGGTGGAGAAAACCTCCGGTCTAGCCCCACAAAATCATGCGCTGATATAAAATTTACATAATTTGAATGAGGCATTCCTCATTTTACATAATTTGAATGAGGCATTCCTCTTTTTACATAATGCAGATACAGTTTTACAACTTGAATGAGGCATTCCTCATTTTACATAATGCAGATACAATGTTATAATTTAGTCTGATGAGTCTTTGACGCTCTGTCATGCCCGAACTCTTGTTTTTGTCTGTAGACACTGCACACATAAAACATACAACTGCTTTGTGCTTTTGTTAGTACACCAATGAAGTACATTCAGTTGCTAACTTTTGTATGAGTTTTTAAAAAAAATCTTATTAATTATTATTACCTTCTATGACCCCTTTTGATTCTTACCTGAATGATCCACGCTTGTCAAGATAAAAACACGACCAATTAAATGAGTTTATACATGATATATCTATGTTAATATCAAAATACAAAATTGAATAATTCCTGAGCTCATATCTATATTGCACAATATCAAAATACAAAATTGACTAGTTCCTGAACTCATCTCCGCATATTACAATATCAAAATACAAAACTGAATACTTCTTGAGCTCATCTACGCATATGGTCGCACAAAAGATATGCGATTACAATACAGAGAAGGCATCGTAAAAATATAATTTCATTTGTCCTAGCTTGACAACTATTGCACTCAAATCTTGGATTGTGGATGAGTGGAGATGAGCGGATGTTTGGATCGTGGATGACTGGAGATGGGCGAATAGATGTAGATGGGTTGTCATCGACCCATCTAAAGTACCCACAATCATGATAGCCCTGTGATGCCCAATCTACATTAGTATTGAATACTATTTACATTACAAACATTAAATATATACACAACGAGGACAGTCACTGTAAAGACAACATGATAATGTACACTTGCAGTGAGTGTACATTATCATGTTGACAACATGATAATGTACACTTGCAGTGAGTGTACATTATCATGTTGTCTTTAGAGTGGCTGTCCTCATTTGTTGAAGAAGAAAAACATTAATGTGGTTGAATAGCAATACATTCAAGTGGCAATTACACAAGGGACAGTGACTGTGAGATGTCCTCATTTGTGACTGTCCTTACAGTGAGTGTACATTATCATGTTGCCTTTAGAGTGACTGTCCTCATTTGTTGAAGAAGAAAAGCATTAATGTGGTTGAATAGCAATACATTCAAGTGGCAATCACACAAGGGATGAGTCACTGTGAGATGTCCTCATGTGTGACTGTCCTTGTCACAAATGAGGACATATCACAGTGACTGTCCCTTGTGTAATTGCCACTTGAATGAGGACAGTCACTGTAAAAACAACATGATAATGTACACTTGCAGTGAGTGTACATTATCATGTTGTCTTTAGATTGACTGTCCTCATTTGTTGAAGAAGAAAAGCATAAATGTGGTTCAATAGCAATACATTCAAGTGGCAATTACACGAGGGACAGTCACTGTGAGATGTCCTCATTTGTGACTGTCCTTACAGTGACTGTACATTATCATGTTATCTTTAGAGTGACTTTCCTCATTTTTTCAAGAAGAAAAGCATTACTGTGATTCAATACCAATACATTCAAGTGGCAATTACACAAGGGACAGTCATTGTGATATTCCTCATTTGTGACTATCCTTGTCACAAATGAGGACATCTCACACTAACTGTCCCATGTGTAATTGTCACTTGAATGTATTGCCTATTGGTATTGAACCATTTGAATGCATTTCTTCTTAAACAAATGAGGACATTATCAAGAAGAAAAGCATTTGCATGGTTCAATACTAATACATTCAAGTGGTTACTACTGGATCCTGTAAATAAAGCATTCACAACCGGTTCAAGGGGCTACTAATTCTGAACTGCAAACTCATCACTATGTGAACTGATATTTGACTGGGGTTTTAATCATTGAACTTAGACACTAATGTGTATGCCCTAGATCATCTAATTTTAAGAGTGTAGTAGTTTGAGCATGTGTGAGAGAACTAGATTTGAAATGGAGTATTGTCACCTGCAGAGATGGTGCTCTTAACAAGTTGGACTACGCGATTTAAGAATAATAAAGGAAGTAACCCATAACCCATAAAGTATAAATATGTATATCTATTTTTCTATTTGTTATGGAAACAATTGTTTTACACAAATATCAGCTTCTTTAATATCAAATATGGGCACGTTATTTTTGAGAAAACTAAAATAAAAGTTATTTTTGGGAGTTCGTGTTTTTCTGAAAAAAAGACTGTCCAAGATATTAAGATCCCACCGTTAGATTACCGTGTTCTATGGTGCAAAATCTGGTGAATTACAAATTCCCAACAGGTGAATTACAAATTCCCAAACCAGAGAACGCAGGTCAAGAGGGACACATGTCATCTATGAAATGAATTGTTTTGCATGCTATTAGAGAGGTGGATTGTAGTTGGCAGACTGTATGGCATAGATTTGAGGGGATAGTCCACCTGCCTTGTCTGTGTTTCTACATTATGCATGTATTACATGGACGAAGCATTTTGTTTTGATAAAGCTTTTGCTACTAAGTCTTCATAGAGGAATAGTCTGCATTAATGGTCGATGACTCCACGTAGGTTAACATTGATAAGTTTTGCTGTATCATTGATCTTCCATAGGAAAGCATATACCTAGAGATATTCCAGAAAATTTGAACTCTCACCAGCACTACATTGGGTATATTTGTTAGTGTGGAACATCCTAGAAAATGTCTGAGATTTGATGTTGGGTTTCACAATCATGAAAGTGCAAGCAATATCTTTAGAATTGCTGAAATCTGTGTAATAAAACCCTGGTTTAAGATAAGAATCTTTTGTTGCTTACTTGTTCATTGACCCAAATAATTGAAGGTCAAATAGTTTTAGGTTAAAATTTGCAAGATAGATAGAAATATGGATGATGATGTTGAAGCTTTTCAATGCCAGATATGGCTGGAAGTTGTGTACAAGCCTGTTATTCAAGCCTGAGGTTGCATATTCTGCTTTTGGTGTCTCCACCATGCCATGGATTGTTTGGACACATCACGTTGCCCTCTCTGCAAGAGTCCATATCAACATCTACCCATACTCTAATCGTCAAGAAAGTAAGGTCTTAGAACTGGAAAAAGAAAACTACAACCAGTCTTCTCAATTGGGTACTCTGGATTCTAATGGTCAAGTAAATGAGGTGTTAAATTGCGAGAAAGAAAAGGTTTCAGTCTCTCCTCAACTAGGTTCTCTGGATTTGAATGCTCAAGCAAGTGCAGAAACCTCTATTCCAGAAAGAAAACTTAGGGTAAGTGATGATTTGTTAATTTAATTCTAGTCGGAGCTTAATCTAAATGGCAAACTTAAGCTTATTCTTGGTACTTTGTTAGTTCTTGCTCTAAAAGAATTCGTTATCAGTTGGTCAGATGCTTGAACATAATTCTCAAGTTGTTTTTGACAAGAATGAATGTATATTAAATAAGTCACAAAGATATGCAGTTGTTGTACAAGCATAGATGATAGGTTATTGTATGTTTCTCCTTCACTTTTCTTCAAGCAAGCAGGCCTTGAGTGCTATAGAGGTGCATGATAATCAACTATGGCATCAAAGGTATAGGCATCTACACTTTGGTGGTTTACTTTTATTTAAGAAGAAACATGTGGTTGAAGGATTGCCATTTCTTATAATGTTCAGTATGGAAGAGAATTCACAGTGACTGTCCCTTGTGTAATTGCCTCATTATCATGTTGTCTTAAGAGTGACTGTCCTCATTTGTTGAAGAAGAAAAGCATTAATGTGGTTGAATAGCAATACATTCAAGTGGCAATTACACAGGGGACAGTCACTGTGAGATGTCCTCATTTGTGACTATCCTTAAAGTGAGTGTACATTATCATGTTGTCTTTAGAGTGACTGTCCTCATTTGTTGAAGAAGAAAAGCATTAATGTGGTTGAATAGCAATACATTCAAGTGGCAATTACACAAGGGGCAGTCACTGTGAGATGTCCTCATTTGTGACTGTCCTTACAGTGAGTGTACATTATCATGTTGTCTTTAGAGTGACTGTCCTCATTTGTTGAAGAAGAAAAGCATTAATGTGGTTGAATAGCAATACATTCAAGTGGAAATTACACAAGGGGCAGTCACTGTGAGATGTCCTCATGTGTGACTGTCCTTGTCACAAATGAGGACATCTCACAGTGACTGTCCCTTGTGTAATTTCCACTTGCATGAGGACAGTCACTGTAAAGACAACATGATAATGTACACTTGCAATGAGTATACATTATCATTTTGTCTTTAGAGTGACTGTCCTCATTTGTTGAAGAAGAAAAGCATTAATGTGGTTGAATAGCAATACACTCAAGTTGCCTCATGAGATGTCCTCATTTGTTGAGGACATTTCGGCCGCCAACACCTGGTTAGTTTTTGGTGAACTTGATAGTGTTTTATATGAGATGTCCTCATGTGTGACTATCCTCATGAGATGTCCTCATGTGTGACTGTCCTTGTCACAAATGAGGACATCTCACTGTGAGATGTCCTCATTTGTGACTGTCTTTACAGTGAGTGTACATTATCATGTTGTCTTTAGAGTGACTGTCCTCATTTGTTGAAGAAGAAAAGCATTAATGTGGTTGAATAGCAATACATTCAAGTGGCAATTACACAAGGGACAGTCACTGTGAGATGTCCTCATGTGTGACTGTCCTTGTCACAAATGAGGACATATCACAGTGAATGTCCCTTGTGTAATTTCCACTTGAATAAGGACAGTCACTATAAACACAACATGATAATGTACATATCATCTTCCACTTGAAAAGGTGGAATTGGAATATCAGGCTCGCATTCCGGTTTCCAAATGCCAATTTTGAAATGTCGTCAGGTCCGCATGGGTGTTATTATAATTACACATTTTTTAATACTCTCATTTTTAGAAGAATTATCACTTTATCAGATCATATTTATGCATAAGTATCCCACTCTTAAAAAAAAACCCTGTATCAGATAAATATATGTTTTTGTGTTTGTAGAGGTTTGCAGGTGTTTTCATGTGTTACTATCACTTTTGCACTGCCAAAGTTCCAAAACAATGAATTTAAGCCAGTCAACAGTGATCTAAGTCAGCAATGTAAACTTAAAATAAAAAAATAAAAAAACTATTGCACTGATGAACTTTTTTAAACTGAGTTTAGGAAGGTTCACGTCAAATTTTTTAAAAAATCAAATCAATCAATATCCAACATGGCTTTAAAATTAATGTTTTTTGAGCACGTGTGGATACAGTATCCTATGTCTAAAATCAATTTTTTTAGCATGCATGGATACAATATCTGATGCATATTGGGGCTGTATCCATATCAGGTATGGCAGTAAACACACCGAAGGAGGGGTATGGGTGTATCCAACCACTCTGGTATACATATGATATTCATACATTTTCTTGGATTTTCTTGGATTTGGCCCGAGTTCACCCATGCGGAACACACAAGTTGTGGGTAGGACCCTAGCCAAACCCATAGAGGGTTGGACTTAACCTAAACCCAGTACCCAAGGTCGCCGGGTAGAACCCTAGCCAAACCCATAGAGGGACTTGAACAGTTGAACCCGAACTCAGTTAAGACCAAAAAAATCAGATGGGATAAATAGAAAAGAACGCACGCAAGTTCTGGAGCTTACATCTAAGTAAATAAACAAATGTAATCTAATTCTCTTGCAACATCATTGTAGCGTTGTGTTGAATTATCTCTGGCAGACTGCTACTGTGTAAGCAGCTATATCGAAACAATGCAAACCCTAGAGCGTAAATCGCTTCACACATTTGCAAAAGATACTCTCTTCCCACCACATTAGCAAAATTCTGAAATAAAACCAGCAATATAAAACACTATCAAGTTCACCAAAAACTAACCAAGTGTTGGCGGCCGAAATGAAGAAGCTTGTGGGTTTCAGCACGGTGATCGAAACGAAGAAGCACAGAAGACCGAAACGAAGAAGCATAGAAGACCCGCGTTAGGGTTTCAGCACGATGACCGAAACAAAGAAGCACAGAAGACTCGTGTTAGGGTTTCAACTTTTTGATCACACGGACGAAGCAAATAGCCGTTCGAAGTGAAAACGATGGTATAAAAGGCGGACGTCAAAAAACATAACAACACCCATGCAAACCCGACGACCTTCTCAAAATTGGCATTCGAAAACCGGCATGCGAGCCCGATATTCCAATTCCACCTTTTCAAGTGGAAGATGGTATGCTCATTTTTTTGGCAAAATTGGCATACCGAAATTCCAATTCCAGCCATACATGTCGACCACAAACAATGAATTCCAAATTCTGAATTCGCAATTCAGGAATAGCGGCCGATATGCCGTGGTCCAAACGGGCCCTAAGAGACCTCTATAATTGCAACGATGGTCGAAGCAAGCCCATGTACATAAAAACCCAAAAATAGAATATCACGTGACATTCAAACTAAAATCCACTTTTGCTTCTATTTTTTAAAAGTACTTCAACTGCTTTTTTTTAAAAAGGACTTCCCATGTGGGCATTAACTCGGGGCCCGCCACAAGAGCAGAATGAGGTTAAGACTTTTAGAAAGAAGGCGGAAGAGACCTCATGTACATAGAATACCAAAAATAGAATATCACATGACATTCAGACTAAAATCCACTTCTATTGCTTACATAAAATCCCAAAAATAAAATATCACATGACATTCAGACTAAAATCCACTTCTATTGCTTACATAAAATCCCAAAAATAGAATATCACATGACATTCAGACTAAGTCCACTTCTGTTGCTTTTTTAATAAGCCATGTGGGCATTAGCTGATACACCACACATGAGAAAAACATTCATTTCATTATATTTTTTTAGTTGTAATGGAGAAGGTAATGTAAAATTAAAAAGTTAAAAATAGTATTTTATAAACTGATTCCTTCTAAACCATACTTGATCCTGATTAGCATACGTATCTTAGATAAAGCTATGTAAAAGACACTAGAGATTCCTTCTCAAAGCATTTACTTTTAAATCAATTTAACATGTACGAGGGAATTAAAATAGGTGCCTGCTGAAAAACATCTTCCTCCTACATAGATTTATATAGGAAAAGTAGATTTTAATTTAAGGTGTTCAAATAGTAGTTAGTTGTTGCATTCAACCAAATGACTAAAGATCATTGCTGCAACTGTTTTTGTGTTTATCATGTGTTACTTTTCATTTGCTAAGTTCATCTGGTATGTTACAAAAACTTTCTTCGACATGAATACCTTCATTTGTTATTGAAAAAAATCATCTTATTGTATTGAAAAAGATGTGCACAAACCATTAGATCATATCCATTTGACCTCCTACGCACCATACTAGCATCAAAGACTGAACCAAAGGTTTATAAATCTTGTACTTGACTGTAACGGACGTATACTTGTTTTCAAGATGACCCTATGATTTAGGGTGACAATATCATCCATTTCATTAAACAATCTATTTGATGGTTAGATTAGTAAGTGAAACAATTCTTTGTGACGATTTTACATCAAGAAAATATGTGCAATGAAGAGGAATCCAAGGAGTAGCTTTTCTGGCCAAACTCCTGTTAATATATGAAACTTGCATTTTGTAACGAGGTCACCCTACTGAGTTACTTGTATGTTAATAAACAAATAAATAAAACAAAAGTTAGCTTTGTGGTACTTGGGTGGGTGCGGAAGTTTTGAACAGAGAGCAACAACATTTGTAAGCTAATGCAATATCAATGTAAAAGCAATCCCAGTTGAAGTTTATATTATTTATGTCTTACATGTGCAAAGAAGATGTAATATGTTGCGTATTGAAGTTCTGTACAGGAAACAAGAAGATTATAAGCCAATGCACATATCAATGTAAAAGCAATCTCTGTTGAAGTTAATACATTATATTATTTACGTTCATGTGCAAAAATGATGAAATATGTTGGGTGTGGAAGGTCTGTACAGGAAACAAGAAGATTATAACCCAATACACTTATCAATGTAAAAGCAATCCCTGTTGAAGTTTATAGTATTTATGTTCTACATGTGCAAAAAAGATGTAATATGTTGGGTGTGGAAGTTCTGTACAGGAAACAAGAAGATATATAAGCCAAAGCACATATCAATGTAAAAGCAATCCCTGTTGAAATCAATACATTATATTATTTACATTCTTCATGTGCAAAGAAGATTTAATATGTCAATTTTAATTTTTATAAGCTCTTACCAACTTTTTCAATTTGGTGTCAGTGCCTCATAATCCTGCCCAGTGATGCTACGAGCGTGATTCCTGAGAAGATATGGTATGATGGTTTAAAGTCATCGTGTGAGAGTTGTATAGGGAGTGGCTTGTTAATCTCTGTAGTTTATGACCAGCAATCAACGCCTTCTCAACTAGAAAATAAAGAATTTAATTTGATAATTTAGGCTGGGGCATTACATTCACGTTCTACATGTGCAAAGAGCATGTAATATACCAGTTACATTCTTTGTACGCTCTTATCAATTTTTTCAATTTGGTAACAGAGCACCACAATCCTGCCCAGTAATGCTGTGAGAGCAAGTTGTACAGAGGAGAATGGTTTCTGAGAAGATATGTTATGCTGGCTTAAAGTCATCATGTGAGAATTGCTGAGGGAAGCATTCATTAAACTTAACATTAATGAACACATCTAGCGAGTAAAATACAAAAGAAAGATTTGTTGACAATTTGAATTAAAAGACACTCCATGAAAGCAGCAAAGAGAAGTTGAGGGTAAAAAGTTGTATTGTTTAATATCACAACGCACTACCATTCACATTAAACTTCAAAGAGAACACTGCCAAATGCCAATACAAGAGAACCACTGTCACTGTGCACAGGAAGGAGACTGTGACTCACCAAAATCATTGTCTGGAAGTTGCATATAGGGCTCAACAGATTTTTATAATGACTTGTGCAGATTTCTAGTCAACAAACAATCATCGTCACGGCGCAGGCAGCATTTGTAAGCAAGATTTTGTGGGTAATGACATCCATAGTTTAACTACTTGGGCAAGTTGCCAAGTACTCCCAAAGATCTTCACAGTGGCAAGATTTTTCAAGTTTAGTTCCCCAAGTTATCTAAATGAGTGTTTGGCCTGTTTTTGAAAACCAAGTGGAGTGCTAATGGTGAGTACTCAGCAAACCATGTGAAAACTTTGTGACACATAATAATGGCATGAACAATGTATGTCTCTGTGGCCTTCAATTAAGCTTGGTGGCATGTTGACAGGGGCTCCGCCACTCAACCCCACCTTGTATGGCAGGTAATATGCCAGAGGCAGGACCACAAACCCCACAAAGGATGCTGCCTTAGACCCCAATGAGGAAAGTTAGGACCACCATTGGGAGCTTTGCCCATCAACACCACAAGGGGTGTTGCCCCCAGACCCCTGCAAGATTTATTATCCATCAATCGCAATGGATGCATTGCCCCCAAACCCCTACAAGAGGCACTACCCCTTAATCCCACTAAAGAACCACCCCCAAACCCCAACAAACTCATTTGGCATATAAAAAAAGTTTTGGTCCACCGAGTCCATGTATCCAAACTATGCTCACATCATACAAATCCTGGTTTTCTTTGAAGTTTTATTCACAATTTTTTTTACATAAGAAAGAAATTTCAGTTAGAGAAGTGTTAAGGTTTCAATTTCCACACCTAGAAAGTAAAGTTCAAGAGCAACAAATGAATAAAAAATTATTGCGAATAGTAAATGGAAATGGGAAACCACCTACTAATACAACTAAATTTACTGGATTGGCAGAGCAGAGAAGGTAAAATCAATGCCATTACTGGTCATGTGCTCTTCAATTACAAGTTACACCACATAGATCTGGAAAAATCATCCGAGGAAATCCAAGAAAAGCTAAATAACTTATTTGAGGAAAAGCAGTTGATGCAAAGATTGCTCTAAAACTTCAAGTATTCATTTTCAAGATGGTTGATGAACTTGCTATGTCTAGCCACAAAAGCAATCTAAGATTATTGAGGAGTTCACATAAGTCAATATTGTGGTAGATGACGAGAATGGCAAACCCAGATGTGTTATTTATTCCAAAAAAATTATTCTCAGTCAGATTTCTTCTCACACTTTGGAAGATTTAAATTCAACTTTGTTAGCAGAAGAAAGGACAGCATCTGTAGGAGACATTGCAGATGATTCTCAAACCAAGAGTGTTTTATATTCGAGAAACAATCATAGAAGATCAAATAAAGTCAAGGTGGAGATTGGTTGTTATTACTACAAGCAAATAATACATGGGATATAATAGTAGAATTCAAACCAATGACGTTCACAAGAGATAGCTCAAAGATAACCCAAATGCTCAAAGATAGACCAAATGCTGGTAATGGTGAATAATTCATTGATCAATATTTCATATATTAAGAAGACCACACTTTTGAAAACAAGAAAGGATCTATTGTAAACGAAGCTCAGTATCGATAGCTGCCCAGATAGTTTGGGAGTTTGTGAATCTTGGGAAATATGCCATTATGAGGTTCATCAAACAACTTGATGAAACACGGTGGACGTAGCTCAATATGGTTGGTTATCCCATATTATTTGTGAGGTCTGTAATTCAAGAGTTTGGGGAGATGGAATTTGAGAACAAGAATTCAACTTGGGAGCTACACCTTTACAAGGGTTACAAGACAACTTAATCGAGTTCTACTTGGTCCAAAAACTATTTTCAAAGAAAAGCTTTTGAAAAGAATGTGATTTGTGATATTGCTATCAGGATTCAACTATGTGGTTTTTGAGTCAAACTCATTTGACTTGCTGTGGAAAACATCTCCTACTTATCAGAATGTGATTTTGTTTAGTACTCATGCATGTGTTTTGTATTCAGTTAGAAAACATGGGTCAATGAGTTTGACTCAAAAACTACATAGTTGAATCCTGATAGCAATAGCACAATTTGACTTGCTATGGAAAATATCTCCTACTTGTCAGAATGTGATTTTGTTTGGAACTCATGCATGTGCTTTGTATTCAGTTAGTGCTAGAATATAAGGCTTACCTTTGTAATAAAGTTACCAAAGCAACTTATTGGTCTATGAATTTCTAAATAAATTAAATCAATAAAACAATGTAAGTTTTGAGGTAGGTAGTGGGGTAGGGAATCTTTATATATGAGTCACAAGCTTTATAAGCAATGCATATCAATATTAAAGTAGTCCTAGTTGAAGTTAATACAATATACTATTTGTGTTCTACATTTCAAAGATATAACATTGAGTTCCATTATTTGTATGCTCTACCATTTTTCCAATTCTTCCCAAGCAGGCCCTTGTCCCAAATACCTGCTGTAGCTTATAATTCTGGAATCTGTAACAATTTATCCTAAGGTGTGCACTATATTTTGGTTTGTGAGTCCTTATATGCCTCTGGTGTGCTAAATTTTGCTACTTGGCCTTCTGCACTCATCCTACTCCAGGTGTTTTTACAATTGAGGCCTAAAGTGCTCAGATACTATTGCATACTCAATTTTATGTTTCTTTTGGTTTCCCTGTCATCTTCCTCTCAATTTTCTTTCAAAGCCTCCACTATTGAAAAGTTCTGAGATTTGTAATCAATTACAGCAACCATTTTCCGTTTCTCTTTCAAAGTGGGATTGTTTTCCTTACATATTGTTCATTTCTACTTTTTACCAACTATAATCTTGGGGTTTCTTCCAAATTGTAGCCTTTTATTCTCAGTCTTCCAATTTCATTGAGAAGGATCCGCATCTCATATAGGTAATTTCCCACTGCTGGAACATGTTTGAAACAGATTCTAGTTCTACAAGTGGTTGTATCCAGAATGCAAATACGTCATAAACAGTTGTCAAGATAAAGGGCATCCAAACTATATGAAATACCAATGTTTTTAGCCCGTGCATTCTGTGCTTGTTGCTCCAGCTTTAGTTTTGCGTAAGCCTAAAATTTCAGTTACCAAATCAAATTCTCATGCACGCAACAACTAGACATTACATGAGATATATCAAACAAACCTGCATCATAAATCACACTTATAATCACATGAAAAAATCATTCCATGATCTACATATAACAGTCAGATCAAAATCCTCATCAGAAATTGATTTGACGAACTACTTGAGGCAATTGAATGTAGAAAAATAAAAGTGCATACAAAAAATATACATATATCCAGACAAGACTTCAGAACTAATCAACAAGAAATGTTTCCATCATATGATCTGAAGAAAAGTATATGCATTAAAAATACAAATAAACCAATGAATACCCAAAGTTAAAAATTATCATCAGACATTGATTTGACAAACTAATTGTGGCAATTGAATATACAAAACTATTAATGCACACAAAAGAAAACATATATTCAGACAGACTTCACAAATAATCAATAAGAGATGTTTCTATCAATGAACTAAATAAAAGTCTGTATAGTATGCATTAAAAATACAAATGATCAATACGTGCAACATTTTTCTTCAGCTGGTCTTAGCACAAGGCATTGGAAAAAATTAGCAGCAACAAAGCCAACATAGAAATAAAAACTATACAGACAAGAAATTTTCAAAATTCTTATTGAGAGATTCAGAAAAGAATTCAGAATAAATTAAAAGAAAAAGTTTGCATAATGAGCATTAAAAAACACAAATGAACTAAGGAATCCCTGAAGTTCAAAAATCCTCATCAGAATTTGATTTGATGAACTCCTTGTGGCAATTGACTGTAGAAACTAGAAAGATAAAAGTGCACACAAAAGAAAACAGACATATCCAATGAGGCTTCAGAATCAATCAACAAGAAATGTCTCCATCATATGAACTAAAGAAAAGTATGTACATTAAAAATTTTAAGATACAAATAACCCAATGAATCCCCAAAGTTCAAAATTCTCATCAGAAATTGATTTGACAAACTAACTGTGGCAATTGAATGTATAAAAATAGAGCTGCACACAAAAGAAAAGTTAACACACATATATCCAGACAAGAAGTTAGAGTTAACAAAAAATGTTCCCATCGTATGAACTAAAAATATGCATCAATAAACACACCCAAAATAGACCTCTGAGCTAATCAAGAGATGTCTGTGTTTCATTAAATAAACCAAAATTGATAAAACCAAAGTACTTGCCAGACTCGCAAGCTCATCAGGCAGTTGAGTAACTGGCAGTACGAGTTGCTGCTAAGTGATAGAAAAAACCAACGAGAGATTTTTCTCAGAACATGCCAAACTCACAGGAAAACCCTATGAAAACTCACAACTTGGGCAAAAACTCTGTCAGGCCTAAAAATGTTTATTTCATATCAATTTTTTCTGTGTAACACCAAGCCTTTGAGATAGGCACAGTAGGCAACATAGTGTGTTTCAGGGATTATAGGGAAGGAGACCATTTTTATGCGATGACAGGGTAAGGCGAAAAACAAATTGAAAATATTGATTTAATATTACATATTGAAATTCAGAAATATCAATTTGTTATTTTCTTTTCATATGGAAAATCATCAAAACATAGGGTTTTTTTCTATCTTTCATGCCATTTCAGGCCCCAGGGAGGGGGGTGGGCAAACGCATTTCCAGGACATTTCCTAGAGGGCCAAAAATAGGGGATGGCAGTATACAAATTTATATGTTTTTTTATGTTTTATATAACTTTTAATGACCACATTTATGGTGAAAGCAGATAATGTCTTGTCTGAAAGCACATTTATGGTGAAAGCCTGCAACTCCAACACTTTGATGCATGCGTAAAACATAGAATCAACTTTTTGCCAGCTTAGAACCATTAGTTAATGACAAAGCCCACTTGGATTTGTAACTTTGCTGTCAGAAGAAAAACATTGACTTGGTTGGTTTTTAAAATGTTCCACAATATTTTGGGGACGGCAGGTGACGTGTTTCCAAGACGTTTCCTAGATGGCAGAAAATAGGGGATGCATCACCATGTAAAATAGGTTTTTTTTTGGTTTTTAATATGAAAAATTAAGGAAACATGGGCAAGATGTCTCCTGCAAAAAGGGGCTTCTCAGATGAGTTTCCAGTATGGGGAAACAAATCGTAGTACTCGAGATACATGTCCAGGCAACCTAGATTTATATAATTAAAAAACTTTAGAAAAAGAACTTAAATACTTAAAAGAAATATTTATATATTTAACAAGTAAATAAATATTACCTAACAAATAACAAAATAATCATAAAGTTAGAAATATAAATATATAATATTAAACTTCAAAAAAATGAAGAGAGAAACCATCAAACATAAAATAGAGAAAAACCTGAAAAACAAGACTAAATGCATATTAAAGCCGTCACATTACAAAAAGCGGCAATCTGAAAGCACCTGCAGAAATATACAAAGCTTTTTGGCCTCTATGTTGCAGGAGACAAGTTCTTCGTGCAAAATTTAGTGTCAGTGTTCAGCTTTGAGTTTTTGACCAAAGTATTATCATTCATGTTGCAGATTCAGATCTGTAATGTCAAGATCATTCTCCTCAACTTATGATGTTCAGATTTACAATACTTTGAGCAACAAGTTGCAATAAGTCTAGATCCCGTGGTACTATCTCTATTGTATATTTTTCCTTCCGTCCTACTTGATGCATATGTAACAATTAGTCGTTTCAATCTGTAGATTCCCTCATAGATAAAAAAAATGTTTGCATCGAAGGGGCTACTAAGATTGTAGTAGAAAACTTCCTCCATTTTAAGCATCTGTTCTGCAAATTTGAGAAGTAGATGAATTTTGAAGATAAAACTAATATCTTCTATATACATTCCAGGAAACAAATTTATAACTGTGATATTGCTATCAGGATTCAACTGTGTAGCTTTTAAGTCAAACTCATTGACCCGTGTTTTCATGAGTAGTGGTTCACAAGAACTCATCTCTCATGAGAATGAATGGAATACTTAACACTCATTGCATCTAGGTAATGCTCATAGAGGGCACTGGGAAGGGTGACCTCCCAGGAAGTTCTGGTTTCACCTCTGTGAGCATCACCTAGATGCAATGAGTGCTAAGTGTTCCATTCATTCTCATGAGAGATGGGTTCTTGTGAATCACTACTCATGAAAACACGGGTCAATGAGTTTGACTCAAACCACACAGTTGAATCCTGATAGCAATATCACAATTTGACTTGTTGTGGAAAATATCTCCTACTTATCAATTGACAAGCTGAAGGGGTTTTCTAATGAATGGTTCATAAGGCACAACACTGAAGGTTTTGCAAATGGGGTTGCAAACAAAGTGGGCTTAACCATGGAGGAAACTCCGTAATTAAGCATGCTTGAGCCGGAGTAGTACTTGGATGGGTGACCTCCCGAGAAGTCCTGGTGCTTCACCTCTATGGTATCACCTAGATGCAATGAGTGCTAAGTGTTCCATTCATTCTCATAAGAGATGGGTTCTTGTGAACTACTCTCATGAAAACACGGGTCAAAGTGTTTGACTCAAAAACTACACAGTTGAATCCTAATAGCAATATCACAATTTGACTTGCTGTGGAAAATATCTCCTTCTTATCAAATTTATAATTTTTATCTTTCTAGATTGTTTCCTGGTGGAGTGGACATTTCCAAGGCATCCCTGGAATGTTGTTGGTATGGGTACACCTGCAAAAGGGCAAGGTATGCATCTCTGTGTACCCTTGGTTTTTTTATTCTTTCTTGGGTTCATTGCATGACAAGTTTTTACTTTTTCTCAGGTCTACTTCTGTATGACAACACTTGTGTGAGGTCTGTTCATTGAATTTACTGTGTTTAAGATCCTGTGAAATCTACTCAACAGGATTGGGTAACAAAATTGCTGAAAAATGGTGTTTCGAGCCGATGGTTGTTATTAAGTAGTCATGTATTTATGCTGTTTCTGTATCACAGTTTCTTTTCATCAGGCCTTGACACTTTTAAATTTTCAATCATATTATGTATTCCCTAGTCATATCTATTTGTGTGCACCTCATTTTATTATGGAGATGTAATTGTCAATTATGTCTAAACTTGACACTGTCTATTTTTTATTGTGGGTCTCTTTTAAACTTATTCCTTATTACCATTCAGTAACAACTAATAAGCATGTTTTGAAGAATATAATTACAAATTTAAGAATTTTTCAGTGTTTGATAAAATTGGCAAGTTATTCAGAGTTATTCCCAAAATTTTGCCAAGTCCAAACTTTTCATAAACTTTGGGTCACCTAAGTTATTGCTGAATCTGATTTTTTCAACCATAACATAAACTAGATATATGCATTAATAAGTATATCTAGAAAAGAAACCCTGGCTAAAGAAGAGTTTCCATCAAGTAAATTTTTTAAAATATCAGGTGTTTCCTTAATACCTTTTAATTCAATGGCCTCGCAACCAGTTTCTAGTAATATGCATATTTTTTAAGAGTATTTTTACAAATTTTAGTATATTTTAATGTCTAATAAATTTGCTGAGTTACTACTGAGTTTTTCCTGAGGGTCAGCTGAGTTATTACCAAGTAAGAGTTTTCTAACTATGAAATAAACTAAAATCCCATGTTGATAAGTACATCCAGTTAAGAAACCCTGACTAAATAGAACATGTTTTGATAGATCAGTTCTTTTTATTTATCGGGTGATTCCTTAAACCACTTTAGTTCAATCCCTTCACAACCAACTTTATATTAGAACCCTCATAACCGCAGCCCCTTACTAATCCATAACAGAGCTTCAAAAGGAATAGAAATTCAATTAAACCGATCCAATGAATATCAATTAGAATTTCTCAAAAAAAACAATCACAAAGAGGAAGAAGAAGGAACAAATTCAGAGTTCCTGTCAATAAAAATTTAGTTTTCACCTTCTCAAATCACAATTGAGCCCTAATTTCAAAAAAACTGACCCAATTAACATTTTCCAGGATTCCACGTCCCCGAAAACAAATCACAAAAAATACCTTAACATTTATTAAAGTAAACCATATATCACATCCTTATAAATTCCATACCCAAAAAGCTAAAACGAAAAATCTCTAAGATATATCAACGCAGTCAAATTAAAATCCATAGGTTTTTCACATAACCAAAGCACAAAACCTTGATCCAAAATCTGAGATAAGGTCAGAAATGAACCATGAGTCAATATTAAAGCGACCCAATTTAGAGTTCTACCTACAAAATAAAAACCAAATAAGTCAAAATGATCAAATAAACATCCATAATTTTTTTAAACCATCCTAAGCCAAATTCAGAGCCCCGTCAATTCTTTTCGTGGTTTCTCACAAAGAAAAACAAATTTAATTCCTAAGCCCTCATCAACTGTTTTCATGGTGTCATATTCCGAAGAATCCTAATTCAAATTCAAATCGTATCAATTTTTTCTAGGGTTTGACACTTAATAAACAAATTATTCAACCTCAAGGGCCACATCAATTTTTTCGGTCACATACCCAAAAAGCTTAATCTGAATCCAGCGCTCCGATCATTTGTTTCATCCTCTTCAGCTGGTCTTGGTATCAGGCATGGGAATAAATCCACCGGCATTGGCAGCTCCCCTGGGCGGTGCAAACCCCAGAAACTTCTGCAAATTCGATCTTATACTCATCGAGCACAAAAAGTAGAAAAAGACCATGGAACAATCGGTAACATCGTCGCCACCGAGGCCCCTGTGGCTCATCCTCTGCACAAGAGGGATGGGCGAAAAGGGCAGCTTCGCAACAGCCTTCCCTTCAAACAAGGAGTTCAGCAGCCCAAAAACAATCACAAGCACAACGGCGACAACTCCTCCAGATTTAAACTTGGAGAAAGAAAGATCTCTGCTGGATTCTTTCAAGCTATTCTCAAATCTGTCCTTCTTCTTCGACTTGGACTTCTTGGCAGAAAGCGCGTTGCTACTGTTGTTTGTGGTCTTCATTGTTTCGAGTTTTTTTGCTGTTTTATCGATCGTAGAGCGCAGAGACTTATAGGAGGAAGTTCTGTAGATAAGAATCCATGATATGCCTTCGCATATGAAGGCAGAGATAATAGAGATTGAGAGTATGAGAAGGCTGTCTGAGTACCTCAGAGATAAAAATGACCAAGCCATGATTGATTTGTTCCCCGGAGGTCCCGTGCTCGATCCCCTGCTTTAATTCACTGCCGCCCTCTGATTTACTATTCCCTTAAAAAACGTGATAAATATATAGTTGTGAGGTGTTGATGAGCAGCGTTGCGGAGTCGGGCGCTATGTTGATATCAACTGGGAAGAGCACAAATCTTGCTTGTGAGAAAAATTATATTTCGTTGAGTAGTTTTGACACCCTATTTTTGGTTTTTGGTTGTATTATATTAACCTTGTTGCAATGGGCACCCTAAATATAATTTTAAAAAGATAAATAAGGGATGCAAGTGTCAAAGTTCCTGTCTATAGTGTAATGATTTTTGGGGTAAGATATAGTTAAATGAAAATGTGGTAAAGACAGGGTGAACAAATTTCCATGACACGTGAGTTGTGGAAGCTATATAGTTCTATTGAATGGGTCATATTGGTTTTAAGTTAAAATTTTAATGGAAATTTGGTGGAAGAATTTTAGTTTACATATTGTTTGAAAGATGTTTAGTACAAGCATGGAAGTCCTGAATATGATGTGGAACATAATCATCTAGAAAAATATAGTGTAAATTAACCATTGTGAATGTAGAATGCTCTTATCATTTCTATGGTCCTCAATTGTTCATCAATATTAATACTGATTAAAGTTGTACAATCGAAACATTTCTTTTGCATTGACTATCATCTCTATTAAATAACACATCAAAGATTCAAAGGGTGTTACATGGTGACTGCTCATTACTCTATTCAACATCAAGATGAGATCTTTGGACTTTCTCCATCTTTAGCTCCCTTAGCCTTTATCTTTTTTTTTTTCCATCTTTAGCTCTAGCCACATCCTAACTTGCCACACAATACCACTAAATGGAGAATGTAATTCTAAAATGCTAGAGAATAAAATGTTGGAGAATGGTTTCACTCGAAGTGAAATAATTTCACATAGATAAGTGATTGGGAAAAGTGACAAAATGCAGTTGTAAATTCTATTTTCACTAAAAGATGTATTTCTGAGAAAAGGAGAAAGAGTTGAAGGGGAATATTTATTGTTAAAACTATAAAATGGACAAACTATGACGTATGATGGCATCGTATGGCAGAAATATCAAAGGGATGAAATGAAAGTAAATAAACACATGAGATATTCCAGCAAAGGGGCAAAGTTAAAATGGAATTCCATTTTATTATGACAATTGCAATGACACTGCTACTAAAGAGAGATTAAAATAAAAGGAAATAATATTATGACATGGATAAAGATGCAATAAGTTGAAGATCTCACCTAAATAAAATATTTCCATACATTATTGTATTGTTTTGTCATTTATGAAAAGGGAATATAAACAGATATATTGTAGTTGCAAAGAACAAGCTGGATAGTTTCTAGTTGAATGAAGACGGTAGTCATGAACACCCACCACTACCTTAGAATAGGACATTCTCTCAAACTCTCACTATCATTAGCTCGTCTCCAGCTGTATATATATTTACCTACCACAAACATGTATTGAGACTACAAAATGAAAAAGAAAATTACTCTAATGATTTTTCTTAACTAGATCATTTCTTTCCCAATTCTTGTCATAATGGGAGGGGGCTTGATTTTATATAGGGAATACTATTAAGGTAGTATTGGTTGTCTTTCTTGTACATATAGATAAAGAGTTGGCTATGAGAATTGTATGTTTCTAATCTTTATAGAAATCTAGAGTTAATGATCTTGTGAAGATCAAGGACACCATCAAAATATCTATGAAGGATTTGAGTAAGTGACCCTTAGGAGAGGAGGCTAGTGAATCATTATCATAATCAATTATGATATGACTATCACAATACTAATATTGTAAGCATGAGAAAGGATAAAAGTATTAGAGTTTTGGATTTTGTTTGTGAAGAGATCATGTGTAAAGTGATTTAAATATGGTGAAGAAGGTGGTTCCAATTTTTCGTTGCATTATGGTGGAATGAGATAGTTCTTAGGTTTACTTTTTGGAGGTGGGTATGGGATATCAATTTTGAAATGGGTAGCATGAATATTAATGGAAAGTGTGATGAAATGGGATAATAAAAGAAAGTATGGCGTTAGAAATGAAACTTGAATTAGGCATATTCAATATGCATGGACCGAAGGCCACAACAATATATGTTTGCGACATTGTGGCATCAACACTCTCTAGTTCTCTGGCTCCGTTGACTGAAGTGCATGTACCTGATCAATTCTTGTGGTCATCTATTTTCATGATTTTGTAGAAGGAGATTTATGAGAAAATAAAGGCTTCTTTCACCAAGGAAAGCACTACAATTTTGAAAGATTTGGAGATGTGGGGTGGTCCCATTGAAAGCTTATACTCTGTTGCGGAGAAACTGCCTTTTGGCACTTGTCTAAAAATAAGGGATTCCAACTATGAGAAAATAAGAATTGTTGTATAAAAGTTATGACATAGTGTGCAATTGCTATCCCACGGATTATTCCCTCTCACGAAACAGGTCAATGACTTCTTCCAGATTGTTTTTAAATGGAAGAAATGAATTTGCTTGATAGTCTTAGGATGATTGAAAATGAGTGTGAACATAAGGGAGATGATTAAATAATTACCCATATACTTAATAAAGTCCATCGAAAAAACTGTCATCCTAGTAACTGCTAAAAAAAAGTAAACAATTGATGCAAGAAGTAGAGCAATGCCTGAAAATAAGGACCATGTTCAACAATAACCTTCCACCATAACAAGACATGCATTTATCTGTAAAATTTTTTAGAGATCATGTTTAATAATTAAATATACAAAGAGAGGAAATCTCAATTTATTCCATCAAGTAGCCTAGTAAACCAATAAATTTCAGCACACTTCCCTTATAGCTCATTTGTGACAAAGGAGGAAATACAACAAAATTACACTAATAGTATGTTGAGCTACAAAGAGAATCTTACAAATGCTTTAAATGCAGACCATGTCTTGAATCCACGTCATATTTATGTTTGCCTCTAGAATTGTCTCTCTAGACAATGGGATCAAAAAGTTAATTTTAAATTATAACCATGTTCTTGAATCCTTTTGATGGAAGAAAATTCAGGGGCTGATCTAAATCTCTTCTACACATTCACATGTTTTGGCTTGGGCTTAACTCAGTCATGGTTGCATAAGATGGCCAACGTGTTGCCATGGCATTCATAGAGCTCTCAACTATATTGCAAGGCGCATAAAATTCAAGAACATGAGATTCAGATTGAGAAATCAACATACACAATTAAATTTAACCAGGATAATAACAAATCAAACAATACAAGTCATCTAAATACATGTTGCATGTTGATTAATGAAACCAAAACATTTATGTTTAGATTTTAATATTTTCTAGCTATGCTTCCAAAATTAGTAAATTCAATGAAAACTTTAAAGTTGTTGCCATGTTGCATAATTCTCACAAACAGTTCAAACTTTCCATGTTTAGACTGTACATGGGCAGTTAGCATGATTATTTTATTTAACAAATTTCATTACAATTGCATAGTGTAAATTTATTTCTTGAATATTGTAAATCTTAAAAATTTTGTAACCAAATCTTTCACAAATTTTTACTGACATTTAAAAAAAAAATCTTATGCAAGATCTTAATCAGAAAATAACTAAAATTCTTATATGAGATATTAAACAATAAAATTTCAACTAATTTATTGAGTTTGGATACTTACACAAAAATGATTTTACAGGTTATGTCATTCCAACTCCGTTTTGTTGTTGTCCATCTCTCCAGTGTTGCATATTATTACTGCCCACCATTGTGAATTATTACCCCAGGCATGGGAATTGATTTTATGTACCTTATTACACAGACTTCATAGAAAATTCTCTCACTCGTTGCCCCTCGCCAACAGGTCTAGTATTAAGAAAATGTCTGTTATGGTGGTAATTTTTTGTTTTTTGTTGCCTTTTTTTTATTGGTTAGTTTTTCACCAGGAATTTGAAAAAAAAGTGTTTCCTCTGTATCTTAACCTGAAATTCTACTTGTTAGACCCCAATAGTGATGCATTAACATTTGTTGTTTATTTTTAAGATGACATTAGAATCTATCTGGTCAGTACACGGAAATATTGATTGTTTGAAAGATTCTAGGCAGTTTTTGTTCACAAATCCTGAGCTCGTTCCATTAGTCAATTTTATTTTATGGTTCTTTTGATGAGTATTTCAGGGTGTATTAAAGCGTCAATTCTTTAAAAGTTTGTATGCAATTTTATCCTAGAACCCTGAGATATATTATTTTACAATTTTATAAATTTTACGATGAACCATGACAGGTAATCCTTTATAAACAAATTTACAATAGATTTTAGTCGGAAGCCCTCTTCTAATTTACAGAGTGCGAAAACTTTAAATATTTTCTATTCATTATTATCACTTGAAGGTGCATATTTTGTAGCGTTGGATATGCCCTACCCATAGTCAAGATGACACATTTTATCCAATATTCTCATTAAAATTGATCACAAAATGCCTCCAAAAAAATGTAAATAAGTTAGTAACCTCGACACAAGAAAAGAGATCACAAAATTTGTTATTTCCTTCATTTGAGCTTCACATGGGCTACCCAGATTTCTGTTAAATAAACACTTACAATTTTGAAAATCTAAGTGAAAAAGTGATAAGAAATTTAGGACTTTCCTTATTTGAGCTTCATATTGACTACCTAGGCTCATGAGATATCACTGAGAGTTCTTTTTGTTTTCTCTGTCATTTCAAAAATCATTTCAAAGGGAGTCATTTTTTTATGTTTTTAGAAAGACAATGTTTTAGTATTAGATTTTTGAAGAAGTATAGAGCCATCACATTTCAAAACACACAGAAATCAGTGGGATTTGGGGTTTTTTTTCTTCACAAAAATGGAACTCAAAAGCAAGGTTAGTTACCAGATAAATATATACAAAACTTCAACAAAGCATTTAAAATCTCCAAGGAAACCCCCGATAACTCCATTTCCCAAGACGTTGTAGCTTCAGGTTGAAAATCAAAATGCAAAAAATGAAGATGAAACCCTAGTCAATCAGCCAAAAAAACACTTTTGTTGAAGCATCCAAAAGGTGAAATCATGGAGCTTTTGGAACTATTGGATCCTGAAACAAACCATGACTCAGATTCATTTTAGCGTAACAAATTTTATATTTTTTGCAAGCAAAAATGATTTTTCGGGTTACTCAAACCAATTAAAATTCAAAAAATCATGATTTTAAATTATTATAAATAAATATTAATAAGCAACTATTATATTATTGTCAAATAAAATTTTATCATTCATTTTGATTGGTTGGTTGACTTTTCAAATTAAAAAATTGCCCCTAAACAATTGCATTAGTTTAGCTATCGTAGGCAGGAACTAATAAGTTCAAATTAAATTTATTACAATAGATACATAAATATTATTTATTTCTAATAAGCTATTATGTATAATTTAAACTAAATATTAAGATTATCAAGATTTCTATTGTAAAATTCAAACACTAAACTAAGCTAATGTATCAAACCAATTATTAGTCCTTGCCTATTTATAGGCAAAGACTTATGTTTTCATGTGAATTATCTCCTATTAGTTTACAATTCTTTCAAAGTCATTTGAATTTATTTCTTATGTTGTGTGTAATGTTTTAAACAGTAGAATTTATATTTTCAAAAACTATAAAATTCTAAATTTTTGATTGGACAAATGCATTTTTCCCGGGAGTAAAATCCATTTTTTAGATTGGTAAATACCAATAAAAAATACAAAAATGCTAGACAGCTATTTTTTGCATTCTCTTATTCACGTGTCTTGAGTACGCGCGAGGACAGTTTGCAATTGCCATTATTAATACCATAGTGTAGCGGATGTCCCAAAAGAGTGGAAGAAAATGAAGGTGCAAGAGCTGCAAGATGAGCTTTCTAGAAAGGGTCTGAGCACCTCTGGTTTAAGGCCCGCCTTACTTGAAAGGCTAGAAAAGTTGTCTTCTCTGTCGGATTATGGTGCAACCAAGCCCTCAGAGCCGTAATTAGCAGAAATCACGCCTCCGTCAAAAGACACACAAATAAATAGTAATGATGCATCAGTTAAGGAGGAACAGGAACCCGAATGCACTACAATTACGAAAGAAGAAGATTCATGTGGAAGCATTACGAGCCCTGATAAGTGTGAGGCCGCGATATCTGTTGAGCTAGCGGTCATTGAGAAAATGTCAAATGACGGGAAGGATAACGCTAGAGTTGCAACGAGCACTACGGAGGGCTTGACAGATTTGGAAAACAAGCATCGACATGAAGAGAGGTTTGGTTTGGCGTTGCAGTTGACGGAGGAGGAGAAGCGTAGGTCAAAAGCTATGAGGTAAATTTTCTTGCAAAATGTATATATTCTTTTTATTTTTAGCTCAATTTATTTTTAGGGTTTCAATTCTATGGAAATCTTCACTCTAACTTTTTTGGTTGGCCATGCGGCTACGCATGCATTTTCATTTTAAGTGAGCAGCCTTGCACTTTTACTTTTCCTTTAATTTGGTAAGTTTTCCCCTTTTATACTCTCGAGGGTTTTCATTTTTTTTTCTTTTTGCTTGGAAATCTTCCCTTGTGGGTCAAGCTTTGGCATTGATGTCACAAATATCTTCCAATCAAATTCATTGTGCACTTGGACTTGTGTATTTTGCAAGGTAGGTGTGCCTTTTGAGTCGGGTACTATATTTGTCTAACTTCTACTCTATATTTAAATTTTGAACATTGTTGTGCGAGGATGGAAGATTATTATTCCTCGTGGACTTATGCCTCTCAACTAGTGTATTAACAATACTCTATGAAATTTTAATACTTCAATCTTGTTTCACTGGGATTAATTGGCGGTTTTATATTATGAAACTTCCAATGTGTCTACAATGAGAACTCATCACATTATATGAGGGAGTATACGTTATTTTATCCAAATTTAACACTTTATCAAGGGTGACAAGAATTTAAGTTTGAAATTTTGTTTTAAAGACTCTGATGCTTTCACTACTTGGGTTGTTCTTGTTCGTTGAGGGGATTCACATTCTGAACCTGCACTTTTAGGTGAAATTGAGGTCTTCTATAGTAAAATTAATTGAAATAAATTACCTATTATGTTGTACATACGTTTCAAACTTTTGGTGAATATTGGGTTTGTCGTTTGAACCTGACAACCAAAAGAAAACTAGGCTTCACTCAAAGAGGTCTGAAGAAATTATCTTCTCAAAAAATAGACAATTACAAAGTTCATCTTTGTATATCCTCACCCAATGTTTAATTAAGTGCTATGTTTTGTATAATATTTAGGAACATTTTTTTGATGCATCTAGCCTTTTAGGTATATTGTTGTATGAAGCTTGGAGCCAACAAATGATCTTCCTTTTCAGGTCAAAACAACTGATATTTTATTATGTTTTATATAAATCTCAAAGCATGCTAGGTACATCAAGGAAAATTTGTGTGTTCAAAGATATGGATAAGTATTCTTTGCTTTCCATATTTTTTAAGACACAATTTGGTACCTCTTCTTTTGTGTTTCTAGATGAATGATTATTGTGAATGGTACTCATATTGGTGTGTAAGTGTTCTAAAAGTTTATAAAAATATCAAATATGACTAATGCATGTTATATTACAACATCACCCTTGGCATTAAGGGCCATCTAATTGTGATGGGAGAATTTGAACTTGCGCTATGCCCATAGATGTGTTTAGCATTCCCATTACATGGCAATTCCTTAGTCCATGCTTATTTCATTTCGATTTATACAATCATAGCACTTGGCTAATGGGCCATTTTATTTTGGTGTGCAAATTTGAACAAGAGTTGTCGTGTCGTTATATAGTGTCTACCATTACCACTTGGTAAATTGTATTAATATGTGTAGTTTAGTTGCCTTGTGAAGTAAAGAACATTATATGCAAAAGCAATCATCCATTTTTCCTGTGGATGAATTAAATGCTTATTTTAGGGCATCATCATACAAAAATAAAATTTTAGGCTGATATTTTAACATCATAGAATTGGGGGTTTAGGTG
This sequence comes from Chamaecyparis obtusa, assembly GCA_027943335.1. Lineage (NCBI taxonomy): Eukaryota > Viridiplantae > Streptophyta > Pinopsida > Cupressales > Cupressaceae > Chamaecyparis > Chamaecyparis obtusa. The sequence continues at coordinate 1,054,629 of BSBK01003409.1, forward strand.
CCTCAACTTTTCCACTTTTCTAGTTTGCACTTCAATCTTCTCAATTGTACCACCTTTTGTCCTGCTATTTATTATATAGATCATGCAATACTTTTCACAAGGGTGTTCATCACATATACCTTAGATATGTGTGGCATTTTTAAATATTATGAACATGTCACTGTTTTATCCTGTTACAAACTAGTGCAACTGGGTTGTATCAAACACAATATCATGTTTGTCCTTTACGAAATGCAATGCAAAAGACTTTCAGTGCAGGTGCAGGTGTGCGTGCGCATGTGTGAATCCAGTGCAACTGGGTTGTATTGAACATAATATTGTGTTTTCCCTTTTCAAATTTCAATGCAAAAGACTCCATTTTTGGTTTGTTTAGTATCTGTATTGGAAAGTGACACTTAGATTTGGAGTTCACTTAAAATATTATATCAATTTTATCTCAGGCATGCAATGTAACTTTAGTTTTATATCATGTATTTTGTTGTATTCAATCTTACTACTTGGTTATATTTTAAACCATAGTACAACAGAGAGATAGAAATATTAGGAAAAATTTGGTCAATAGAAATACATAAAGTATCAAAATGCATATATAAGATAGGACATAGTCATGGAAGGCAAGCAAAACTATACCAACATGTACTCACTAGTATCTTATAGGAAGGCACTCACTACATGGGTACAATGGGTCTCTTCAAATGTGAGTCAGTCCCCAAACTCTAGTATTATTTCAAAATACCTCATTCAACCATTACCACTAGAAGAGAAGGTAAGAAAAAGAAGGGCACATGCTAAAACTTCTATTTTTTAAACCAATTATCTTCATTCTATTCCTTAGATCATTTATTTTCCTGATGGGATTAAAATGAATGCAAAAGATGCGCCAGTGAGGAGGAGCCAATTCAAGAACCCTCATATGACCCTCAGCCAAATTTTCATGCCTTTATAGTCCAGCAAGTTCTCAGCACCATCAAGTTTCCAGTAAATTTTTTGAATACCTCTCATAATTCATCATTTCACAAAGATGGGCATCCATTAATCTACACGAATCCTAACATCACTGTACTTGAGCACCAAGACTGTCTCCATTGGTGTTTGCTAGGAGTTCCTAATAGTTGGAATCAACTAATTTTATGCGACCTTATTGGGGATTTTTCTTGTCTTAGTTGTGATTTCTTTGGGTTTACCTAATTTTGATGTGGTAGAATATTTTTTCCATGATATGGCTAGGATTTATATGGATACTGTGCCAGGTGTGGCTGGTTGGGTGATTAGTATAATGTTTGTCTTGTTTCCTAGTCATAAATGAGGAATTGGTCACAAGGCAATGTATTCTGCCCAGGAAAGTATTTAAATCATATATTTTATATTATCAGTATCTGGATTTTCTTCAGACATTATAATTGTCGGTGCATTCATGGACATGTATGCAAAAAATGAGATTACACAACCCTTATTAGAAAACTGTGTTTGGAGAAGGGCTTACATTAAAGGAAACTATTTTTAGTCAAGTTTAATTGTACTCTATAAATCATTCTCCTTCAACTTTATATGCCCATACCCTCACAAATACTAGACCTGATTATTCTTGTCTCATTGCAATTTTTGCAGAATCTTAAAGAAATTGTTCTGCAGGGAACTGGCACTGCTAATGTAGTTTGTTTTCCTATTGAATTCCTTTGTTTCTACAAAATGAAAGAAACTCCTATAGGATCCCCTATTTTCTTTAGCTCAAATGTAGTTAAGCTTATCCTTAATCTAAATACTTTTCTTTTTTCATCAATTTAAATGTGATATTACCTAAACTAATATGCCTACAATAGTGACTTATTATGGTAACACACTCTTGAATTTGTACAAATCCATCTTTGTAATTGTTATACACTAAGTTTGCACCCTTGTCTCAAGCTCTCATAGTCTTGATAACCTAGTATAACATGGGAATCATCTCCAGGTTGTGGGACCTATGCTAACTGAGATGAGACCTCCAGGTTCTAGGCTGGTTCCTCTTGGATAATCACCTTAATTTGCTTCTAGACATGAAAGTAAAACTTTTGAGGGAAAGGGATAGAAGGAATGCTTGGAAAGGGAAATGACTAAAAGAAAACTACCTACTAGGTGATACACCAAAATTAGGGTTTGGATCTCAGTATAGAGGAATAGAATCAATGAAAAGCTCAGGTCTAGTAGGTCACAACTTACTGAATAGGCTTGCATAAGTGTTTCACAGGAGGGCCTGAACATAAGACACAACCTATGACCTGCAAACAGACATTCACTTCTGCAATTCGGTGTAGGAATGAGACAAGACTGTTAGGGGGCTGAAGTATACCCACAAAACATCCAAATCAGATCAAACACAATAACACACAAAAGTATAGAAAGCAAGAGGGATCAGGAACCCTAAGATATACTTTGATTCAATAAGAGATTATTTAGACAAGGAAGCATAGGGACATGAAGGATTGTCACAAAATACCTCTGCAATATCTTAATCATCAATGGGAGAAATACAACTGTATAAGCCAAAGGGTAGAAATGATACCACAGATGACCCTTAAGAAAGGATGAATTTCTTCTACAATTGTCCAACTCTAAGCTCAAAAGCTCCAAAAATACAATATATACATACTCAACTGCACGCAGGCAGGAGTCAAACAACCTAACTAGGGTTACATAATTATGCAATACAATAATCAAGCCCTAGCTGTCCAGTTTGATCATAAATGAAACCCCTGCAAATATCTCAACTGACTAGATATTTTACTTGCGTGCTCATCCTTGTACTAAAACCAACCTACAAACAAGCAACCTGGACTCACCAACCCAACTACACAAAGTCTCGCCATGAATGCTAAAAAATGGTACCTTTTAGGGATAGGAATTGACCCAAGATGGTCGCCCAGACCTCTTCATCATCTTCCTTTAATTGCAGATGTCCTAGAGACATAAATTTCCTGAGCTACCTTGCCGCTGTATCCTGTTGAATCAATCACTAGCAGAAAACCCTCATGGAAATATTTGAATTTGAATATTTAACAGCTAGCCGGTCATTTTAAAATGCATCCATCAATATATTTTCCTTCCTGGCAAACGAACGGCTCAGATTGATCTTGAAATGGTCGTGAAACCCTTCTGAAAAGTCAAAAATCCACCATGGCATGCTTGGACCAATGAACACTTAGCACGTCAGCATATCTATCATGTTGGACCCACCTTGAGCCTCTCTCTTTTAAGTCATTCAGTGATTACGCGACTGAAGACTTCTCTTATTCACGGAATCCTTACTACCTTTACCAATTTATTTAGAGATTCAGTGAACAAAGTGTTTGCTGAATCGCTTAGTCATTTGGAGCACTGTTAAATCATTTCATGAATGAGCGAACATGTGAAACTTTATTGGGACCGCCAAATATTCTATCTAACCTGGGCCTAGACCCGCCACTTGGCAATCTTTTATTCACTCCGGCTGCTTCGTCAGCAACACCTCAACAAGTCTCTTTGACATGGACCCATTCAAATAAGATTCTGATCTAACAGCTTGCGCAAGATCTCATAGCCATAGAATATTCTTTCTGCTTTTACGCCAGCCATAGATCCTTCCTAAGCTGGGACCCCACTGACACATCAGTCCACCTGGAAATCATCATCAACACACAACAACCAATCAAATTTGAACGCATGAGCTCACCTGGAAACACGGTCCTACTGACTTTACTTTACCTTCGACCAATGAGAGGCTGGCAAATCATCTTGACCTAGCACTGGACCCACCGACAAGTCTGAACACTTGGCAAATTTGATGGTTGATGCAAGATCTCATGCTCTAACAAAAACCTTTGCGAAGATATGTCAACCATCAATCTTCATCCTTCTGACACTTCTGTAGACCTTCTGACACGGCCCCACTGTAGCATCCAAGTCATCGCTATGTGGACCAATGAGAAATGAGCACATCATCATTCAAGGACCCACCTGCAGAGCTCCGAAAATGGAATAAAATCAACGATGGGCGCATGATCTCATGGGGTAGGAATATTCTTTCAGATCATGTGCCAGTTGTTAGATCTTCAGTTGGGAAGTTTGTCGGGCCCGCTCTGACAAATTTAAGAAGTCATTATCCCTGGCCAATCAAGAGCTTCCATGTAGGACACCGTGGCATTGGACCCACTAAGGCTTTGAAGTACTGCAGACTTGGAAGAATCAATGGTTGTCTTAAGATCTCAAGCTCTAACACAACCCCTTGCGAAGATACATGGGTCGTCGATCTTCATCACTAGGACCCTCAGTTATTTGAGACCGCCAAAAGACTTAGCGATTATGTGACTGACAAGAAATTAGACCCCCCGCTGAATCACTGACTGTTAAGGACTTAATCTCCAAACTCTGGGTCATTACGCAAACAAGGCATTCGTAGAATCGTCGAATAGAAATGTGACCGCCAACTAAAGGCTTTTCTCTGATACCAAATCAACGGCCAGTCTTAACTCCTCATGTGCCTGGAATATTCCTTCTGATTATCAGACAACCGTCCGATGCAGAATCTAACCACCGCCTGTAGAACTAACCCCGCTTTGACTTGGCGATTACGCGACCAAAGGTTTTCCCAGGGTCACTTAAAGGAATTCTTAACCATAGTTAAACTTAGAGAATACGCGAAGAGGGCATTCTCTAAATCGCTAAACCAAAGCTGGACCTGGGGTTCCATTAAGTGAATGCCCGACTGAGGGCAATTCACGAAGTCGCTAAATAACTTAGGGCACCACCGTTTCACTTCGCGACTAAGAGTTTACTGCATTTGCCAAGTCGCAGGAAGAAAAGACAACCGCCGGAAAGAATAAGAGAACCTGCGACCAGCCAATGAAACTAAAGCGCACATGTATATTGGAGTCTTTTAAGTTGCCAAAAAAGTAACGACCAAATAGAATAAGGCTTAGGGTTTGCAGGGTTTTTGAACGCCAACGACTACTTTTTCAAATATTTGAACTTGCAGACCAGGAACTTAAACAATTCTCAAAGGCCAGGAAACATAACATGAGGCCGTGAAATTTTTAGGGATGGTCGACAAGGGTAAAACAGAGACCTTGGAGTAGATTTTGGCCAAATTTGCATGGATATGAAAATTAGGGTAACAGTATTTACAATGAAAACAAAATTTTTATTAAAGAACTCAACTAAAAATTTAGTATATAAATAAACATCTTAACAACAGAGTTGAGTTTGTAGGTGAGATTTAGCAATAGTTGCAAATTTATATAATTTAATCAATTTTCGAGTGTGTTGTGATAACATCTTTAAACATACAATGCACAAATAATCATATTATGTTAAGTTTTAGTGTGATTCATACTCTATATATTTTTTGAGTACTGGTCTTAGACACTTTTCATCCTGATCACTACAGATTGCATTTTATCCATTTTTATCTTATTCCATTTCTTCCCTAAACATTACAATTCTAAAGTCATTTTTCTCTTTGCTAACATGTTGGTATTCATTGTCTGGTGATACCACAACAAAGAAAGTTGTTAAAAAAAAGCCGCTAAGATGTATGGTGAAAGTATAACTGGTTGAATTGTATATGGTGATTATGAAACAGTCATATGCTAATATAAGTTGTTTACATGAAAATGTAGATGGCCAAAAGAGAGGACGTTGAAGAAATAGATCTTGTCAAAGTTCTTAAGCATCAAACCTAGATATTAATAAAATGAAGTAAACAAAGAGTGACATGCATATATAATGTCTATTCTTTTGATTACTAAGAGTGAATTGTATTATTTCTGGATTTCTGTAGTATATATTTTATAATATTTATGTTCTTTTTTGCAATCAATTTTTTTTGGGTATTATTGATTTATACTGATGTTCTATGTAATAATAAAATCAAATTAGATTCAAAAAAAATAAAATTTATTATATATTTAAAAAATATTTCATATGTATGTGCATTTTATAAAATAATTAAGCTATTTAATTTAAATAGATTTGATACTTGATAATTAATATTGTTTGATATTTTGAAATATTTATTTACCTATCTTAATTTATAATCAGTTCCAACATATCAATTTCTTCCATTACTATTTTATCAATTTAAATATTTAAAAGTCCTTATCAATTCTTTGTGATTATTTAGAGATCTCTATCATGTGCTCACATTTCTCCATTCTCTATTACATTAATTATAGAACATTATTAGTTGTTGTTTATCTTCTTGTATTATGGAAATAATTGATGATACTTTAAATAGTTACAAGTTACATTTATTAAATATCATCAATATCATGATGGTTATCAAGCATGACATCTAAATAAATTTTTTTCACATTTACTAAAAAAAGTATTTTTTAAAACTCAAAACATTTATAAGCGTGAAGCTTCTGTTTGCAAACAAAATCTTGAACCTCACTTTCTAAAGGTTCGTCAAATTTGACATCTATACCAAACTCGCACCTGATTGGAATTAGTGAATTTATGTCCATTTGACGTTTGCATATTGCATACCCTATTATGAATCCATATTGCATAATAGATGTAGCAATTGTAGCTACATCTTGCATATATCTCGTCTAAAATTACACCTTACCAAGAGGAAATATTTAATTTTATTGCCATGCATGTTGCCATCGGCTCTTTATACGTTCCTTGATCTTATTTGTTTTTAACTTTGGTTTCATAGCATTAACAATAAAATCAATATTTCATACTTACACTTGTTTTATTGCACATTACACTATTCCCTATTCAATAACTGTGATTTAACCATCGTCCAAATTTACCTTTCATTTTTTTACAAAAGGCAAGGACTCAAGCTCCACAAGAGCTCTTGTTATATAATAGTTACATAACAAATAATAATTTAACTATTTTATTTTATAATAGATTGACCTAATTTAATTCTTACTTTGAATTTATTTTTATTTGACTTTTTAAATAATAAAATAGAATGAAAAAAAATAAAAAAATCTTTTATTATTATTTGTATTATTTTCTTTTAATTTTCACATTTCAAAATATATTTAGTATTAATAATTATTCCCAAAATAAGCATCTCCCTAAATTAAACAATACATTCTAAATAATCATCTTTAATTATCCTTACCTTTTTATAAAGATAATAAAAATCAGAGATAGAGAATGGTCTTATCTTTATTATTATAAAAATATGTATATTATCTTTATAAAGGGAAGATAGGACCATTCTCTAATGGAAGTTTTCATCGGTGGTATTTTTTTTCCAAGATTTACTAAATATCAATATTTAAATATATTACAGTATATTTAATATTTACATTTTCTCATTTTATAATATGTATGTTATTTTTTTTCAATTATATAATTAACTTTAAATATTAATATGAAAATTTAGTAAATCCATATTATATTACAATTAAAAAATCAATATTATATTTATATATTTTTTTAACTTAAAAAAAAGCTTGCATATTATAGTTGGTACTTTTTACTGTTATCTTTAATATAATATAAATATTAAGTATTTTAAATTTGAGATGATATTTATATATTTATTATTAATTTTTATTTGTAGATTATTTTAAATTATAATTATGTTTATCATAGATTTTATATATTATAAATTATTAAATATAAATATTATGTATATCAATATAAGATAAATTAATGTAGATGATATGGGAATTTTTGATACTCTGAATATTTTTAGTCCATGAGGAATAGAACAAACAGATTCAAAGTTGAAGGTCCCAAGACTTGGTGAGAAGAAAAAGAGAGGAGCTCGGTCAAATGAGGAAAATTTGGAGACGACAGGGTGTGCAACAGACCAATCTAAATTGTTGAGATCAGGAAAGGGATATGCCCTTTCCTGGCAGCAATGAGGATCCTCTCGTGGAATGTCAGGGGCTACAATGCCCCTGACAAGATGTGTTTGATCAAGAGAGGTCTTCATCAAGAGAGAGTTGATTTAGTTTTACTTTAGGAAACTAAAATTAAAGTTGGTGATGATGGTGTGATTAAAAATATATTTCATAAGAAAGGTAGTGTTTTCTCTTATGCTAAAGGTGCTTCTAGAGGACTTGGTGTTCTTTGGGATCCTAGTATTATTGATGTGAATTTGGTTTTTCAAGATGATAATGTTCAAGGGGTTAGGGTAGTTTCGAAGCAACTATTGTCCTCCTTTTATGTTCTTAATGTCTATGGCCCTAATAGCCCCGGGGAGAAAAGTAGATTATGGAAGTTTATTAGTGTTTTTTTGTCTTCTAAGCAAGAGGATTTGGTTCTTCTTGGTGGTGACTTTAATGCAATCTTACGTCTTGGTGATAAGCAGGGAGGTAAAGGGTGGGACAAACGTAGTCAAAGGGATTTTTTGACCTTTGTTTGGGATAATTGTCTTAAAGAGCTTGATGTTCAGTCGGGGGCTTTTACTTGGACTAACAGAAGGCTTGGTTTTTTAATATAGCTAAGAAATTGGATAGGTTTTTCTTGTTTGGGTAGTGGGAAAGACAAAATTGGCTATGTAAAGTAGGTATTATGTCTTTGTCTGGGTTTGACCACTTCCCTATATGTTGTAATATTCAGGAAGATTCTACCCCTGAAAGGTCCCCCTTTAAATTTGAATCAATGTGGTTTAGAGATCAGAACCTTTTGTCTTTATTAGAAATATGGTGGATAAATGCCCCAGAAGTGGAAGGCAACCTTGCTTTCAAAATTTTTAAGAAGTTGCAGCATATTAAAGAACAGTTGAAGGTTTGGAACATGGAGTCTTTTAAGAATATCTTTGTTGAGAAGTTGTGGTTGGAAGAAAGCCTGGCTTCTTTGAATAATAAAGTGATTGTTGATGGGATGGATGAATCAACCTTTGCTGAAGAAGTGATGTTGCTGAGGAGTTATAAGGATATCCTTGCTAGGGAAGAGGTTTTTTGGAGGCATAAATCTCGGGAAACATGGTTGAGACAGGGGAATAGAAATACAAAATTATTCCATAATTTTGTTAAAGCTAAGCAAGCAAGGAACATAATCTTTTCTATTTCGGATGGTAATGGAAATCTTCTTAATAGCCCTGATCATATTAATAAGGAGGCTATAAATTTCTTTAGTAATCTATTTTCTTCCAGATCTACTCCTTTGGTTGGCACGTAGGAGATTTTGGATTGGATCTCGTACATATCCTATCAAAAGATCAGAATGTTGGTTTGATGAATCATATTTCTAAGGAGGAGGTTAGAAAGGCCCTTTTTGGTTTGGGTGGGGATAAAGCCCCAGGACCAGATGGTTTCCCTACTTTCTTTTTTCAGACGATGTGGGATGTTATGGGTGATGATATATGGGCTGTTGTGGAGGAATCTAGGGATGGTGGGTTTATTTTGAGAGATTTCAATAATACTCTTATTGCCCTCATTCCTAAAAAAGATGAATGTCTTTCTTTTAAAGATGTTTGGTCTATTTCTCTGTGCAACACTATATATAAGGTTATTGCTAAGGTGATTGCCAATAGGCTCAAACCATTGTTAAATTACATTATTTCTCTAGAACAAAGTGGTTTTGCCCCCAATAGATCTATCTTTGAAGGTATTATTGTGGCCCATGAGGCTATTCATACGGTTCAAAAGGATAAGGTGGCTAAGTTGATGATTAAGTTAGATATTAGCAAGGCTTATGACCATGTTAATCGTGCTTTTTTGTTAGAAGTGCTCAAGAAAATTAGCTTTTGTGATGAATGGTTAAAATGGGTTGGAAGTTGTATTAATACACCGAGGATCTCGGTTCTTGTGAATGGGAGCCCTCAAGGTTTTTTTGGGACCTCGAGAGGGCTTGACAAGGGGACCCAGTCTCTCCTTTTCTTTTTATCATTATGGCTGAGGCGTTAGGGAGACTCATTTCTTGGAAAAAGGTAGAATGGAGCATGGAAAGGTATCTCTGTGGCAAAGGGAGTAGATCTTGTTTCTCATTTACAATTTGTGGATGATAATTTTTTGATGGGTGATGCTTCAGCCTGGGAAGCTAGGGTTATTAAGGCTACTTTAGATTCCTTCTCTAAAGCATCAGGACGGTGTGTGAATTGGCATAAGTCTGAGATATTTTTTTTCAATACTAGTGCTTCTTTGAGAAGGCAAATCTACAATATTTTAGTGATGAAATAGGACTATTTACTGGGGAAGTATCTTGGTGTTCCCTTATTCAAAGGGGTGTGCAAGGAAAATTTATGGGGGAACTTGACAGATCAATGTTTTTAGAAAATGGATAGTTGGAAAGGCAAGTGGCTTTCGTCGGCTGGGAGGATTTTACTTCTTCAATCTGTGATTTCTGCCATTCTTATTTACTCTATGAGTTGCTTAAAAACCCCAAGCAAGGTTTTATTTAATATTGAAAGGAGAATGAGGAAATTTTTTTGGAGCGGTAATCTAGAAGAAGATAAGTGGCCTCTTATTTCATGGAATAAGATTTGTAGTTCTAAGAGTAATGGTGGGGCAAGTCTCAGGAATTAGAGGAGAATAAATCAAGCTTTAGGAGCGAAGCTTGTGTGGAATATCTTTAATGATCCTTCTAAATTGTGGGTGTAGATTTTGAAGGCTAAATATCTAGATTCTTCTGAAAATGAGAGCATTTTGAAGGTTAGGAATCCATCTAAGGGGTCGGCGATTTAGAATTTCATTTTAGATTGTAGAAGTGTGATCACAGATCATACTTCGTGGCTTATTGGTAATGGTAAGAAAGCTTTGTTCTGGAGGGATTCTTGGAATGGGTAGGTCCATCTAGTTCGAGATGAGCGATATAGAGATTTAAGTGTTTTCATGTCCTCTAGGTGGGGGGATTTTGTTGTTGATTACATGAGTTTGGTTGAGTCTCTTGTGGGCTCAGTGTGGAGATGGAAGTGTTTAGACAATGCAAGTCTGAATGATCAGCAGAGAGCTTTGATGGGGGAAATTTTCTAGTCAAGAGAGGTGTTATTATCTTCGACGAAGGATAGGGTCATATGGAGTGCTTCCCTATCAGGATCTTACTTGGTGAAAGTGGGATATAGTGTTCTTGCTAGTTTGGATGTGAGGGAGGGATGGCCTGTGAATTTGTGTTGGAATAAATCTTGCTTACCAAAAGCAGGTTCCTTTGCATGGTTAGCTGCTCATGGTAGAATTATGACTGGGGAGAGGAGAAAGAGGTTTGGTTTCTAAGGCCCAACAAAATGTGTTCTATGTAATTCAGCATCAGAGGATGGGGATAATTTATTGCTGCATTGCCCCTATGCTTATGAATGTTGGAGTTTCATTAGATCCAAATTGAATTGGTTGGGGGCCCTCCCTAACACTATTAGGAAAATTTTTGAAAGTTGGTCATTACCTAAGTTAGTTTCGGTGATGTCCCCTTTGTGGTTCATTTGCCCATCCATTATTATTTGGGAGATTTGGAAGGGAAGGAATATAAGGATTTTTCAGGATAGAGTGGAGCCAGTGGATAGAGTGAAATTGAGGATTTGTATTTCTATTGAGGAGGTGATAAAGGCTGCTTTATTTAGTCAGCAATGCTCTATAGCTTATACAGCTGATGATCAGAGGTTGCATGTTGAATGGCCTTGTTTAAAATTAAATAGGGGGGATCTTATTAGGGTTGGTGGATCTCAAAAGGATGAGAAGGCGGTGCAGTGGTAGAATCTAGAAGTAGGATGGGTGAAGATTAATTTTGATGGTGCCTCTAAGGGGAATCCAGGTCTGTCTCGAGTTGGGGTTATTGCTAAAGACTGGAACATTAACACCTTGGCCTTTGCTGCTCAAAGGCTAGTGGATGGGACTAATAATGCAGCAGAGATTAAAGTAGACTTGTTAGTTGTGTGCTTAGGCATTAAATTGGAGGTTAGAAAACTTCACTTGGAGGGGGACTTTCAAATTATCATTAATGCTTTGTGTAATTTGGGAATGAAAGCGTGGCATCTAAGTAACTATGTTCAGGAGATTTACTCTAAGCTTTCTTTCCTTGAAGACTTTAAATTTAGCCACATTAAACGGGAAGGGAATTGTGATGCTGACGTGCTTTCTAAGTGGGTGGTTAACCTAGAGAGCTCCAATGATATTTATATGGAGGTCTTTTAAATTTGGTAGGGCCCTTTTTTTAATTAAAGATTTAAATGGGAAGTAGGAGGTGACCGTTATTTATGGTTTTTTGGTATGGTAGAAAGTGGGTTATGACTTTAGATGGGGTTGGCTGTTGACATTGGGGGATGTCCTTTTAATGATCTCCTTCAGTTCCTTGTTGATTTTGGTAGCGATGAGTTTTTCTTCTTTTAAAGGTGGCATGCTCGAAGGACTTAATGTCTGATGATGAGCGTCTAGATTAAATGGGTTGGCTCTTCGAGCCTTTTTGTATTATTTTTTGTGCTTCTCTTTTTTCTTATAGGGTTTGTTGTGCTTCTTCCCAACTGGCGATGGAGGCAAATTTTTCTGTGGATACTATGAAACAGCAAAAGGCCTTCAAGGGGCCGGTTAGCATGGAAAGGATGATGGGTCTGTTAAAGGTGAAGGATGTTGGGGTGGCTTTGGTGGCTATAGAGGTGCTTGGGGAACAATTTCAAGAACGCAAGGTGAAAAGGAGAGCAAATGTGGATGTAGTTTCCATGGTGGTGGCTTGGGCATTGTAGTTAGGTGAACTTGAGAAAATGGTTAAGAAAGTAATAAAGGACCTTTTTTATAAGGATTTATTGCTTGGGTTGGATTCAATTTTAGAATGGGCTCACCCGAGTGTGGGCTTCAACTATGTAGAATGTTTTGAGGATCTGGAGGAGGGATGGGTTTATGGCAGGGTTCCCTTCCTTCGCTGGTGGGGGAAAGTGGAGAAAGATGTCTATTGTGCTGACATTGGATGCAAGTGGCGTAGGTTGAATGTTGAGTTGGCAAGAGCTATGGACATGGCTCAAGAAAAGACCAGGGCTTTTGATGTCAATGTTCCTAGGAAGAAGCGTGGCTAGCGAAAACGGGGTGGGCGGATGGTTGCCGGGGGAAGCTAAGTAAGTTTTCTTTATGAGCGGAAGGGCAGTTTTGGGATGACCGGAGGTTTTTTGGAAGCTGTTGTTCTACAACTTTTTTGAGCCCAGTGATGGAGGTGTTGTGTTTTTTGATGGCCTATGGGTCTTTGTCTGCTTATTCCCTAAGTGCAAGGATAGATATTTCTGGGGATGGCAACGTCTGGGCATGATCAATGTGGTGGTTATGGGTCTATTGGTTGCTTCGTGTGAGCAGATGGTATGCTTTAATGATCGGCTTTTTTTCCTCTTCAAAGGTGTTTAGCTCTGAATTATCGTTAGTCTGTGGACTGTTTCTCTGTTTGAGAACTACTATGTAATTACTCTAATGATGTAATCTCTTTTTTATATGAATAAATGGTTGTTATAGATAATAAAAAAATATAAGATAAATTAACTATTTTATTTGAATAAGATATAGTATGAAATTATTTTTAGTTTGGTTATTAAACAAAATCTGAGAATTATCTTGCAGCCCTAAGTAGGTATTGTTCATTTTACATGACAAATGGAAACATTAAAATATATATTTTATTTTTCCCTTTCTAAATTTTTAACTATTATTAATTTAGCTTTGAAAGATTTACCCTTAATGAAACCCTAACCCACAACCTCAATCCTAAACCTAATTAAATCTAATTTGAATCGAAATCACAATTTAATCATAACCTAACCTCAACATCATATTTTATTCATATATGAAATTCACTTTAACTAAAATATGACTGGAGATATAATCGCCCACCATGAAATGCTTAACAGCTCATTGGTATTTATGATGGGAATGCTAGAAGGCTAAAAAGAGAATGCTATTTTTTATCGTCAATTTCATTTGATCCTAACTACAAAATTTATTGCTTTTGAAATGATGTTTTTCTATACAATATGAATTGACACAGTTGTTTTGTAGGGTTACCGTCCACAAAGTTGAAACTCTCTCTCATGCGTGCAAGAGAATTAAAATAATCCTAACTGTTCATTCTTTTGTGGTTTTGTGTGTGCCTCAAATTTTGTAATTTGTATATGTACATGAGATATTCGATCTGCTTTATAGAAGCCTCATCGAAGTGATGACTCTCTTTCCCGCTTTATCATTCAATGCAAATAAAAATGATGGACGGTTCTAGACACTTCAATCATCTTGCATTGTACTCCACTAACCTTAACGATTCGATGAGGTGGATGGATTTCATATAAGAACCCCTTCGGGTCAAAATTATTACACTTGCCCTTGTTGTGAAGTGGAAGAGATGTGGAAGTTCAATTAGGAAAAATTGGTCTATGTCTTTTTTCCATGTATTTGTGTAGTTTACGAGGTCAATTAGTAGGTGTTCAACAAACGATTGTAATTAAGGTCTCAATGGAGAAGTGATAGTTTCAATTCAATTATGCATCCACTTATAGGGATCCACTCATGGGTGAAACAAAAACCTTTGAATCAAGGATATAATTAGGCTCCATTGCCAATAGGATCATGTTATGTTTGCAAAAGGGAGATAGCATGAGATAGATATATATATATATATATATATATATATATATATATATATATATATATATATATATATATAGTATATATATATATATATATATATATATATATATTATATATATATATATATATATATATATATATATATATATATATATATATATATATATATATATATATATATATATATATATATATATATATATATATATATATATATATATATATATATATGGATACAAAAAAAAAAAAAGAGAAGTATAGATTGATAATGATGTAGGAGCATCCTGGGTGTAAGGACAATCTTGCATCACCCAAAAATATTTATGTTTTGTCTTTTCAATAAGAGTTGTTCTAGTGCAAGGTTACTAATTATGGAAACTTACTATTTTTAGTAAGTTGGTCATACAAGCTCAAAATGTTCTGATTTCACAAGTGGAGGCTCATCTTAGTCATATCAGTCTGCAAATTGAGTTTCATTTTCATATCATATGTATTGGTGAAGTTATTGAGGTTTTTGGGTATAAAATCTTTGAGCTCAATTTTGAAGGCCTTAGAGGCTCCGGAATGAGGTTGAACCCCAACTAACTAGAGCTTGCATGAGTCCAACATTATAGATCAAGAGATGCCATTTCTAAAAAGTGGTTATAATAGCAAAATAGAGCTACGGTTAATAAGTTATGGCCTCCAGAAGTTGGGCTACCTAAAAATATAATTTGTAATTATTTTGAGTCGACCCTAATGTAAAAAAAAATTGAAAAATAAAATAATTCTTGGGTTGGTCAGCCTTAATGGCTAAAATTCTAGAACCTTCTCGGGTGGTGGAAAATTGCCTATATAAAGAAGGCCTGTAGTATTTTCTAGGGTAGTTCTAGGTAGTTGTTTAAGGCTTTGTCTTGCAAAATATTGTAAGGAAAATGCCCATGTGGCTTTGCATATTGTAGTTCTAAATTTTTTAATTCCGCACATTTAGAGATAATAAGAAGCCCATTTTTTGTTCTTGCAAATTGTTGTTGTGTCTCTATTTATGTTATGTACTTGTGGTATTAAGGGGAGTACCCTTCATTAGATAAATAAAGAGGGAGAGAGGGAGATAGAAATAGTCAATGAATTTGTCCTTTGACAGTCACCACAAGCCTATCACTGCCAAGCAAATCTTTCAAAGAAAGGCAATTACCTTTCCACATTTCATCCCCTATATCAATTGAAAAGTTGGCCATTTTGTTTGCTTCCATGTTTCCTTATATGAGATATGAGGGACCAATACATCTTTGAATCCCCTTAGATTATCCTCGATAGGAGATAATAGTTTCTTAATATTTCAATCCATAGTGTCCTTGCATCCAATTACATAATTGTGATCTTTGAATCTCCTAAATATTTTTTTGAGAAACCAAGCAACTTTAAAGTTTCAATCCCCAAATTTGTTGCTTTGAATTTTGCTTTATAATTGGCCCCCATAACTAACCTTCATGCTACCAAAGTCAAAATATTTCTTTGATGATATCAAATGATGAATCCTATATTAAATGGTCCCATGATCACTATAGGAAATTCCATAAAAGTTTATTTTATCTCACCTGTCCTTCTAGGAACACATCTTGTAGTAGAGTTCAACAAACAAGCTTCAATCTAGCCAACCCTATCAACTAGGTGGATCACTAATCCTAACCTAAGAAACTTGATTTAGTTAATTATTAAGAGTTTGAAAAATAATCCAACTCACAAGATTTTTGTATAAATATTGTATCATGTTAGAGTTGATGTTAGTTACTAGTTAGTCACTAGATATTTTGTCACTATCTTTGTCAATTATAATACCCCACCAAGGAACCCTCAAGCAAACAAGCCAAAAAAAACCTATAATAATTTACTTTTTTGAAATATTCCAAGATGAATTAACAACTTCAATACCAAATATATGGTGCCACATGTCGCACTTACACAACAAAATGCACCAAAGTGCCACAAGAGAAACTATGACACAAGAACACTTGAACATGACCACACAATTAAACAAGAAAGGTCACAACAAAGGAACCATTTTTGGTGCAGGAGCACCAAGATCAACTCTTGAGCAAGGAAATATACCAAGATGAATAGAGATCCTTGGGAGATGGAACATGACCACTTAGGGTCATTTGGCATTGTAAAAAGACCATGATTGGTCACTTTCTATTGTTTTCATCATGTTTATAATGATTTGGATCATTTGATAATATGATCAACAAATAATGTCATGTAAGCCATTGAATGGCATGGGGATAGTAATGTAACCTTGGGGTCACTTGGTTTATCCAAGGATAAATGTAAATGTTAATAACCTTTGGAGATATCTAGGTTTGTGATATGGCTATTAATGCCATCAAAACGTGTAAATGCACTCAAAAGTGCAAAAGATGCTACAAAGATGTAAAGTCACATTTTAGTGCAACTATGGCCTATAGGGCTCATTGAGGGTTAGAAGGTCAGTAGGATGAATAAAGGTTATCTCTAAAACCTTTTAAATATCTTAGGAAGGGGCATTAGTCATTATGTTGCCGAGTTGACAACATTAGTTGTCAACTTGACAACAAATTTTAATTATATTTTTGTGGTTACAGTCGGTTGGGGATAGTTAGATAGTTAGAAGTTGGTTGCAGTCAAATTTTTGGGTTTAGAAGTATGTTTTAGTGTTGATTCATGGGGTTTAATGATACATGTCGAGTGTTGGGTGTAAAGAAGTTACAATGTAATGTTTTGAGATCAGTAAAACAAAGAATTCTTTGTAAACTGTGTCACTGCCGTGGGTATAGTCAAGGCAACAATAAATTATTTTGGTTGCATAAAATGTGGTCTTGAATTGATAGTGATGTAAATATATTATTGTGATTGTTATTCACCTTTCTATGCATTGGTATCAATGTTTTTGATTGTTGATAAACCTAGGACTTGACCGGTGTCTTGGAATAGTGATTGTCTTTTGGGTGCAATTAGTGTTTTGGGTTTGAAGACTTCACAATGAAGTGAATCTCCCACCCTATGGCCACTGTGATTGGTGGAAGATTGGAAAAATGTAATATATTCCCTTAGTATAGTTTATTTTATGCAGGGAAATAGATAAATGGGTGGAGAGACCACAAAGAAGTGGATGTTGTTGTGTGAGCAAGTGCCCTGATTTGGCACCAGTTATCATGAGAGTGAATACCCTTAAGGGTGGAGGTGTTTTGTGATGGAACATGGATGTTCATACCCAATATGGTGTTTTAGAACCATTGGATGACTTGGGGAGGGTTGTGGAGGTCTTTTTGAATAGACCCTAGTTAGGTGACCCTAGAAACAAGGGTTTGATAAATGGGAGCATAAATGAGTAGGTCTGATCAAACCAAGTTGAAAATATATTGTTTTATACCATT